>PVLD010003448.1:0-23252 GCA_004027595.1 Dinomys branickii
TTTCCTTCATGACTTTTAGTTTATATTCCCACCCTCGGGTTCTTACACCAGTGATATAATACGTTGCCTGCACATGTATCGCTGATTTATTTCACTTATGAGTATGGACTCCAGTTTTGTCCACTTGCCTACAAAGTTCCCAAAATTGTCTTTCTTTATAGCTGAATAATATTCCATTGTATAAAAATGCCACAATTTAACTCTTTAAGAGTGTAGTAGGCCTCAGTAACCAACTGTGTAATCATTAGTAGAGGAGGGTCTTTCTATATGCTTAGATATTTACTTTGATTGGATAAGTCAGTTGTCAATAATAGGCCTGAATCAGGGAGATGAACTTCTATGAAGATAAATAATTATAATGCTATCACCTACACATCTGAATAGTCAGATTACAACACTTTTAGGTAAAACTTAAATTTACCTTGAATTTTTTAAATTGAAAAGCTACTCCTTTGCTCATTTAATCTCTAAATAAATCTAATACACTGAATTTCGAGATCCAAGTGCTACTTGCAATTTGTGGTGAAAGGCATTTATCCGTTCCCTCTGAACTGGCCAGCTCAAGATACAGTGAGACCTAAACATTCCTCTTCGCAAGCAGAGTGCATGGTTAAGTTTATAATCTGGAATGTCCTCCAGGAAAACTAATATGATGGAATCCAGATTTTGTTCAATAGCTTGCTGAACCGCATGGTGCACCTTGAATCTAAGTTTAAAAAGTTTAAAAATTAGTATACATTTTAACAGACCCAAACCCAACAATCTAAAATTTATTGTAGAATTTACATGAATGTGTCACTAATAATCAGGGTTTTCCTGTTAATTTTACTTTTGAAGTTCTTTGAGTTGTAATATTTGAAAATTCAGTAGCAAACAAGTTTGTATTTAAACTCTCACAATGTTCACCTACCTTTTGCACAATGGATCTTTTAACAGATGCTGTGTTATAACAAAAATAATTTTTCTGCTTCTTTTGATGCTGTTAACAATTGCTTCAAGTCCAAGGACACCTGCCTCAAAGTCCCTTTCTTCCAGACAAAATTTGAGAGATTGATCTTTTTCTTCCAGGGGCGAGAAGTTTTCCCAGACCCAATCTCTATCTCTGTAGGCATGAATTATATATGCTGTGTATTCAAACTGCTCTGGCTGTGCATCTACTTCCTTGAAACCAAGAACTCGATGGACCAAAACATTCCAGTAGAAAGAGATCCTCCAGCCCTCAAAATGGATAAGCAGCACAATACAGATAAAAGCCAAAAGCGTACTGGTACTGACCATGAAAAGCAGTTCAAAGGGGGCACTGTCCTTGCAGGGCGCTGTATCGAAAAGCATCACTGGGAAGCCATGAGATTGGTGTGGAGTGTTGCAGAGGTAATGACTTGACAGCTCAGAGATGGTAGTGCGGGTCTTATTAATCCAGTTAACAAACCAAGCAATACTTTCACATGTACAGTCAAATGGATTAAAGCTCATATCTAAATAAATCAAGTTCTGGAAAACTGGCTCAAAAACATTTTTGTCAACTGATGTGATGAGATTCTTCTGAAGATTCAATGACTTCAGAGACTTCTGATGGTCAAAGAGAGATGGTGGAAGAATGTTTAAATTATTTAATCCTAAACTGAGGCTCTTAAGTTCAGACAAGTCCTTGAATACCTCTGCTGGGATTTCATCAAAGCCGTTAGACTCTAAGTTAAGGATGTGGAGGAGGGGAAGACCTTTTAGAAAAAGCACAGGGCCACCAGGGTTTGCGTGTTTCCAGAGCCGTGCTAAGTTATTATGCTGCAAATCCAGAATTTCCAGCTTCTCAAGACCTTCTAACATTGCATCGTCGATGTTGGCTATGTTGTTGTCGCTTAGGTCGAGAATGGTCAAGTTACGAAGATTGTGGAAAGGTGAAGGGGAGCTCTGAATACTTTTCAGGCCCACCCTTCGGAGCATCAGTCTTTGAAGTCCCGGGACCGACACGAAGGAGTTGCTGGTCAGTTGCAGGTGTTTGTTGTAGGAAAGGTAGATTTCAAAAATATTTCCTAGACCTCTCCATTCCTGGCCTGTGAGCTCTTGCTCAATTTCGTTAAGGCCAAGGTCAAGCACTTCTAGGTAGGCCAAATAAGAGAAAGCACCACTCTCTAATTTCGAGATTTTATTTCTTGTTAAGTTGAGCACATGTAAAGGAGAATGAGCAAGTGATAAAAATGTTTCGTTTGTTAAAGTTTGCAAGTTTGTGAAAGTGTTAGACAGACTTAAGTATTTCAGATTTATCAGTCCAGTGAACATACTGCTTTTTATGCCTGGGATATTGTTATCCTCCATGTCAAGGTACTCCAAACATTTTAACCACTGAAAAGAAAAGTCATCAATCTTGGGAAGTGAAGCAAGGGAAATACTTTGCTTAGTAAAAGATCGTTTCAAATTCAGATATCTCAAGTTGAAAAGTCCATAAAAAGAGCGAGAAGACAAATGCGCTATATTATTGTACTCCAGGAAGAAATACTTCAGCTGTGGAAGCCAAGCAAAGGAATCATTACCGATCACATTTAAACTGTTGTGCGAAAGGTCAAGCATGGTGAGATTGGTCTGCTTTAGTCCAAAGAAAGTTGTGTTGCTGGTTCCATATAGCTGGATATTACTCAGAGACAGATTCTGGATGCTTGTATGTGATAATTCTGAACAAAGCTTCTCTGTGAGACTAGGGCCCAGTTGGGCATTGTTTAAAAAGAGGCCGAATAATTTTCCAATCACATGAAAACACCCTGGAGAAAACTAAAATAGGGGATGATATTAATTAAAATATAATAAGGTTCCTATGATCCTTGAAAAACATAAATATAACTCTTTACTCAATTTCCCTCCCTCCCCTTTCAACACACCTCTCTCCACCCGTCCTGCCTCACTCTGGGCCCGCCACAGCCACCCCGTGTGCCCAGCCCCTGGCCTACCTTGGGGACTCGCTAACCTCTACCAACCCTTCACATTTCATTCACTTGCCACTGCTTCAGATCTTTCCTGACCGTCTGTCTTCTGGTACTTTTACATTATCACACTGAATACAAGTGTGCTAACAATGTCTCTGTGAGGTCTCCACTAACGCAGATCCTGGCTGTGTCTCGGTAGCCACTTATTGTTGGTGATACCAGGAAGGAGTAGCCATGGGAGCTTTTTACTGGGGGCGGCGCTCGGGGGGTGCTGGAGGTTGACCTTAGGGCTTCTGCACTGCCTATATCTATATCACCTGCATCTACAGCTGTATATCAATATCCTAGGATAGGTCATATACTATATATTTTTTTGGGCGGGTCACCTCCCTAAATTAAGGTGCCCAGCCCAGGCTCAAATTTGTCAACTTCCTGCCTTGTCGGGATTGGGGTAATAGCCGTGTGCGAACATATCCAGCCAGAGAGCTTTCATTGTGAAGCAGTGACTCTTAGGGTTTAGATGTAAAATATTCCCTAAAAGTCACCTGTGTTCAGAGTTGGTGCTTCTGAAAGGTGACTGGGCCGCGGGCTGTTCCACTGATTAGTGCATTAACCGATTCCGTGAGTTCATACCTGAATGCGCTGCGAGGAGGGGAGGCCCAGCAGAAGGAGGTGGGTTGCAGGGGGGGCGACTGGAAGGGTGAGTCCTTGGCCCTGTCTCTCCCTCTCTCCCGCTCTCGCTCTCTCTCCTTCCTGGCGCCCTGGGTCAGGCAGCTTTCCTTCGTTATCTCCTTCCCCGCTGCTTCTGAACCCGCTGAAACTGAGCAAAAGTAGCCCTCCCCTCCTTTAAGCTGCAGGTGCCGGGTATTTTGTGCTAGTGACAGGAGAGTGACTGACACAGGGACACACACTTCTGCCTCGGAGTTCCAACCAGCTCTTCTGTCTTTCCACCCAGGTCGCTCTCGATTCTACTATCCTGTTTCCAAAATCCTTCCACTTGCTCCTACTCCCTCATCAGAAGCTGTGTCTGTTCTGGAACTGAGTGCTGAGCCAAGAAAACAGAAGCTGGAGACATGGCGTCCACAGGGGACAACAGCCTATTGTGAACCCGCAGGACAGCAAAGGAGCTCTTCTAATGTTTCCTATGTGAGAGATTTGAGCTAATGGAAAAAAAAAAACGTGAAAGAAAGTGTGCTCCACTGTACACAAAAGGAAGCAAGATGCAAAGTAAGAAATCACTTGGGATGAGCCAGGGGTGGTGGCGCACACCTGCAATCCCAGCACTTGGGAGGCTGAGGCAGGAGGATCGTTGCAAGTTCAAGAACAGCCTGACTACAAAGTGAGCTCAAGGCCAGCCTGAACTGCAGAGCGAGACCCTGTCTCAAAAACAAACAAACAAACGAAATGAAATTACTTTTTACTTTTTTTACAGCCACTAAAATAAAATTTTTGAGCGATTCTTAGCTGCATGGGAGATGTTCATAATATGATATTAATTTTAAAAAGGAGGAGATATTATTACCCTCAAGAGGCAATATAGCCCAGAAGCTAACAAAGAGTGCGGGCTGTGGTCTCACGGCCATAAATCCAGATTTATCAGCAGGTGGTCACTGCCTGTCAGGAGGTAGGAGAACTTAGATACGTCACTCAACTGTTTCCATCCCAATTTGCTGTTGTACAATATGACAATAAAAATAAGCTGGTTAAAAGGACTGTAGACATTAACATAAAAAATTTCAATATTTGGCCCAAAGTTAACACTCTAAATACTCTATGAATTTCAGCTGCTTTTATTTTTTTCCTTTTTTTTCCAGCTGCTTTTAAAAAATAATTGTTTGAAGAAGAGCTGAAGATAAATCTACTCAAATATTAACGGTCGTTGTTTCTGACTGTGAGGTCAGCTTGATTTTTATTAACTCTCATTTTTATTGCCCCTCACTACTTATGTATTTTATAAGATTCTGGAAATAAATTTGGAAAAAATCTGTTTAAAAATAAAAAGAGGAACTTGCACAATATATCATTATTTCAGGATAACTTTATACATATGCTATTTTTATGTCTGAAAAATAAGATACCTTATAAAAAGCTGTTTTACTTAAAGACTTCAAGTATTCTTACAATCTGTGAAGGTATAAAATGTAGCCTTAAGTGGGTATGAATGTAGTTCGACTAAAGATCGTGGATTCAAGAAGAGATAGTTAATGAAGTTAAGTAAGTACTGCCTTACAGGAAGGACTTTATAACATAGTGCTAGGTGTAACTAACTAAGCACTCACTACAGGCCAGACACTACTAAATTCTTTACCATGCAGTCTATGAAGTAATGCTATTATCATGTTATTTGAAAGGCAGGAGACAGAGACAGAAAGAATTTGAGTAAATTTACTGATTACACAATGAAAAACCACCACCTCAATTGGGGCAGTTGACTCAGCTCTAAAACCTACACTCTTAGGCCATTATACTATTTTAAATATTCAGATGTTTTATGAGATAAAGAGGTTTATTTCCACTTTAAAAGTAAGAATTAAAACCAGTAAGTTTCCTAAGGTCAAAGCATGGCACAGGGATTTAACCTCTTGTTTTACAGCAGGGCTTCGTCTTCTAACCACTTAGCACCAGAACTCTATTTTGATGATGTCCCGGAGGGCCCTGGGCAACATACATGAAGAATTTTTGGAAGATTCGACAAAGGGTACACAGTTTCTTCTCAGAGAGTCTCTAGGTTCTTATCAGTGTGACACAGTTAGGGACGACACGTAGCTAAGAGGAGAATGCAAAATAATTTTACCTTACTTCTTACCTCTTTAATTTGATTTGATGACAACTCTAATTTTTGTAAAGAAGAATTACCAAGGAAATCAAGTTCTTCACTTCTTAGTGCATGAATTTTATTATTTGATAATAGAAGCTCTTGGAGATTTTCCATTTGGAGCTGAGTTCCCAATTTTGTAGATGATAAACCATTATGAGACAGATCTAGTTTAATTAAATTCTGACAATAAAAAATATATGTTAGAATCTTTCCATCAAAAACAGCTTCTGTAAATGTAAGTGAATCTGAAAAATACCTCCACAACAAAATGTCATCTGTCTTATCCTGTAGAGAACTGACAGTAAAAGTAATAAATAATCTTTTTGTGATTAAAAATACCAGTCTCAAGAATTTAGTTTTTTACTTCAAGAATAATTTTATTTCTCTTACCAAAGTAAAAGCATTAAAGTCTATTGATTTATGAGACAAGAAAAACTCATAATTTACTTACTTGTAATAAGTGTTTATGATGCAAAGAATATCCATAGAGCTTATTAAACATGTAGTATCATGCATTCACCTTGGATATAATTAACAGGAAAAAAGGAAAAATGTTTCCTTAAACATAAGTAGAATTTTGCCACCCATGAAATCCTAAAAGCGGGTGTACACTACCATGCCCAGCTAAGATTTTTATATTGACAAAGATTCATAGTTTCTTAACACAGAATATCACTGCTTCTTTTTTTTGTTTTCATTTGTTTGTATTGTGGGATATTGTAAAAAATATCCCACAACTTACTTCAAAGTAAGCTCTCACTTTTGAACATACAAGCTTCAAACTCAGGAAAAAGTAATGACAAAATCTGATACCTGCTAGGGAAAAATCTAGTCTGTATTAATGAAAAAAATTCTTTTATTTACACTTTTTAAAAAGTAACATTTTGCAATAATTTCCCCTATCAGATTTTGAGGTCTTAGTATCCAAAGATACTTCAGAATCTAACAGGAAACAAGAAAGGATTTAAAATAGCCAACCAACAATCTAAAGAAAGTATTTAATAACTGCCTGAGACTTATAGATGACATGTATTTTTCAGATGTAAAATTCAGAGAAAGTGCTGAAACAAGATACTTTGAGGAGATGTCTTAAATCAAGAGTAAGAAATTTTTCGTTGAACAATTTGCTTTGTCATTGTGTCAGTGTGTTAGGTTTGTTGAAGTCAGAACTTGTACTCAGCATTTTTCTTCACTGTTTCTCTACTAAATCAGCAGCACTGTGAGACCACTTCCATGGTCCTCAGGGAAGAGTCTGAAGCTTTTCTGATTTTGACTTCTGCTCCTTGTATCTAAGTCCTGCTTCTCATGGGAGAAAGCAAGAGAGGCAGAATTGTTTAAATGTAAGAGAGGCAGATTGATTTAACGCTGTAATTTTGAAAATATTTTATATCACAATGGCAATATTTGCATGTGGGTCTCTCCAATGCCAATGGGGTAAATCTGCTTTCTTACTTTTACCTTGATATTTAGATATTCATTTGAAAGATGAGGAAGTAACTTCAAAACTTAACCTTGAATAACATTTTCTTTTACATCTCTTAGATAGAAATAAAGGCTTACACCTTACCTTTTGGTTCATAAAAGGATTGTTTTGAATTTTCTGGATTGAGTTGGACATTAGATGGAGTTCAGTCAAATTCAAGCAAAACATGAAGGTTTTATCAGAGAGATGAGATAGCTCATTATGTTGAAGGTTCAAAATTTTCAACAAAGGGAGACTTTGACACAGTTCTGGCTCTAGCTTTGAAATTGAGTTAAATCCTCCATCCAAGACAAGAAGTTTGCTATATCTTGTAAAATTGGCAGGTGGTAATCTTCTAAGCTGGTTATGGGTCAGATTCAGCACTGTTATGTTTGTGGGAAGGTCGTCGGGCACTTCAGTCAGCTTCAGATGACTGCAGTCGGCCACTTCTTGTGTCACTGTGCATTTGTTGCTGCAGGAGACACACAAAATACAAAGGTGCAGCAGTCCCAACAAGAAGTAGATCTGATAAGGCGAAGGCTGTTTCATGATTCTGCCTAGGAAAGAAACATAAAAAAGCAGTAGATAATTTCACTAACACATGTTTTCATAGATATTAGTATACTCAAATGAGTCCACATCTAATATTTTTACTCATGACTTGTGCTACAGAAGTATTTAATATACACCAAATGCAAATAACTGGAACAGCACAGAAAGTCACAAAGTGAAACCTGCAAATTTCCTTTTCATTCTTCACCTCCACCCCCGCTGCAATGTTCCAAGGTAACCACTCAGGACAGTTTCTACCTTAAATCCTCACGGCCACCTCCATAAGAAGTGACTTACTTGCCCGTCTATTTCTGTACAAACTTTAGCGTTTACTTCCTGCTACAAAGATAGGGCGTTAAGTCATCCGGTCTCTTCCCTCTCTTCACTTTTCTTTAGTTACTTTTTGCTTTATTGAATCTATTGTTACATTTATAACTTCAAAGACTACCTGCAAAACGCTATTTATAAATCAGCCAAGTTTAGACTACATGTTTTAAAAATTATTTTTATTAACACAAAATAATTGTATACACTTATGTAGTACAGTGACATTATTTCAAGACATGTTCATGATGTACAATGATCAGATCATAGTAACTGGCATATCCATCACCTGAAAAATTTATCATTTAGAGTGAGAACATTAAAAATCCTTTTTAGTAGCTAATTTGAAACGTGCAGTCAACCATTGCTAGTCATCATCATCTTCTGTGATAGGGCGCGGTTGAGGTTATCCATCGCCTCAGCTGCAGTCCAGCGTTTGTTAAACACCCTCTCTCTATTTCCTCCCCCACACCCTTGCTAACCCCTAGCAACCACTGCTGTGCAGTTACAGGAGAGCAAGTGCCCTCATTTCTACGTGCGAGGGTGTGTGGGATCTGTCCTTTCTTGTCTGACTTATTTCATTTGACATAACATCCTCCAGGCTCATCAGTGTTTTTCCTAAATGTTTTCTTCCCACCTGAAGATAGAGAACTTAAATGATACTCATCCCTCATTCTCTTCACAATTTCTCTTATGTTATTTTTAATTTTATTTCATTTATTGCTGGGTTTTTTACGAGTACATTTTTGTGGTGCATGACGAACACATGTATACACACATAGGTTTGACGTAGCTCAATTCTTTTTATGTCCCTTGTCACCCTTCCTCCTCCCATCGTCTCTTCTTCACCTTGCAATTGCTGGGTTTACAATTTTAGTGACTTTACCTAAAATTATGTATCTTGGTCAATCAACATTAGACAGAATCTCTTCATGCCTCCCTTTGTGATGCAGGAAACACAAACACTTTTGTTTTCTCGACCCTCCTTCCATCCTTACATTTCCTAAACCTGTCAGCTCCATCTCTGCACGACATTGTCAAGATGGGCGATGCTAGAGCATGAGGCGCTTGGCCTCGATGAAACCGTGAAACCTGCAGGCATAAGTACCATCTAGAGCTTCACCTATGCAGCATGGACAGGCGGGACTGAGGGTGCCTCCTGTGCCTGGTGGGAGTGACGGATGGTGTGAGATTTCATCTCACAGTTCAGGACGGTGTGCAACATAAAACTTAACATTTAGTTCTGGAATTATCTGTCTAATATTATTTTTGGCCTGCTGTCAACCATAAGTAATGAAAATCAAGGAAAAGAAAGTCACAGGTAAGGAGAGAGTCTGGATTTTTTTCATTTTCTTTCCGTCTTTTCTGTCTCTGTCTCTATCTCTGTTCATCACTTCTCTCTGTCTATCTGTCTCTGTCTCTTTCTCTCTCAGAACTGAAGACTGAACCCATAGTCTTTACATTAAGTTGCTAAGTTGCTATGCTGAGCTGGAACTGTGATCCTCCTATCTCAGCCTCCCAGAGTCGTGGGATTATAGGTGTGGATCATCACCATGCCCAGCTCCTATTTGGTTTTTAACTGAATGATACAAATACTTTACAAATAATGAGTGATACAAATACTTTATCCATGTTTATATTACTAGACACTTGGACTGATAGAAGGTTTTCACCATTGTAAATAAAGTTGTCATGAACATCCTGCACATGTTTCTATAGATATACATATTCTACTTATTCTGGATAAATACTCAGAACTGAAATGGTGGGGACATTTTGTAAGTATATTCCTGATTTCATAAGAGTTTGACAGATCATTTTGCAAAATATTTTATGATTTTACACTCCCACTAACATCTTGATGAAAATTTGATACTATTGATCTTTTTTATTTTTAAACCTTCTGTCGGGTGCATAGTAAAGCTAATTATGGTTTTACTTTGCACTTCTCTAATGATATTATTAGTCTCATGTACTTATTGTCATTTATATGTTTTCCCTTGCGTATTCAATATTTTTCTCATTTACTAGACTGTTTCTTTTTAATTATTGAGTTATGGGAATTTATATACATCTTGGTATCAGTCCTTGACAGATTCATATTATGTAAGTATTTTCTCCCAGGTGGTGGGTAGTTTATTCATTTTCTTAATGATGTCTTCTTAATTATGATGAAGTCCAATTTATTGTTTTAATAGTACTTTTTTCTGTGCCTTGTCTAAGAAATTGTCTACTCTCAAGTTATTTAGATACTTCCTTTAAAAAATTTATGGGTTTAGCTTTTTATGTGAAGGTCTATGATCGCTTTTAAATCTTGTATATTGCTTCAAGTAGGAGTCAGATTTCAATTTTTCATGTATATCTCTAGTTAGTTAGCCTACTTTTTATGAAAGACTTTCCTTTCCCCTACTGAGTTATTTTTGCACTTTTCTGAAAAACATTAACAAACATTTAAGTGTGGGTCTATTTCTGTACTCTGTACTCCCTTCTACCGAATATTTGTTGATTCTTATAATAATGTCACACAGTTTTGATGATTGTAACTTTATAGTAAGTCTTTAAGTCTGAAGTGTTAATCTTGTTTTGTTCTTCATTTGTTAGATTGCTTTTCCATGCTGATTGATGAGAGTGATCTCACATTTATTATTCACTTATCAATTATCCCTCTTTACTAGAGTGTAAAGCTAATGTAGTAGAAGTATCTGTTCATTCAATTCCACAGAATGTGGTCTGTGCATAGAAAGATGTTGGAATATTGTTGATTGTGAATGTATAAAAATATATTTAATGAATAGTGTGCCATGATCACTTAGTCAATTTAAGAAATTCAGTCATGCTTTAGTTTGATGGGATCTATGTCCTGGGTAGTACTCTCTGGAATGACATTACCATAAATGTCACTTTCATGTATTTTATTTATTTAAACATTTTTATTGTTAGAACTACATGTGTGCAGTACTTAATGATCACATTCCTCCTGGGGAGCTGGTGCATGGACATGGGGCACCTTAGTTCTTTCTACTTCCTCTCCTTTTCCTTCCCTCCTCCTCCTTCCATCTTCTGATCCCCTTTACCACTTACAATCTATCTCCCTGTTTCCCAGTATCTGTCTTTTACTTTGGATATTTAAAAATATCAAATGCATCCTCAACATGTGGAAATAAATCAATGCTAATTAAACTTAAATGGATGGTCCATAAGATCTAAAATTCATGACAGAAGAATGATTGTAGATAAATTTTAGAGGATAAAATCATCCTTAATGGTTAAGTGCAGGAAAACAGACCAATCTGAGTACTTAAAATTGTACTAATATGCTTTTAAGAAGGGTGGTCTGACTAGTATTCTAATTTGGTTCTCAGAAAAAATTAACAGCTTTCATAAAGTAATATTCTAATTGTATGACCTTTAAAACATTGGACTGAACATTTTTGGTATCAGAAATTGAACTCAGGACTTGAGCTTGCCAGGCAGGTGCTTGTGCTGCTGAGCTATATCCCTGCTCCCTGGCCTGAATATTCTTAAAGCTACACATAATTTTTATGTCCATAGACTAAGAAGTCATAGCCTTGAACACCACGGATATGCACTATCAAATTGTTCAGCTGCATGGACAGATATGATGTACTCTGAAAATGGGGGACCAATTCTACTACCCCACACTTTTCTGACTTTCTCTCAAAGCCCTCCCAGTAGCAGGGGATCCCCTACCTCTCTACCTACCAACTCACAAGTCTGGTCCCTGCTTTATGTTGTTCTCCTTGTTAAGGACTTCTATCCCTCTGGAAGAGATGTAGATAGAGATCAGAATTTCAGGGAAAGGCTAATCCACTTAGCTAGTATACATCTGAATGACTGAAAGGTGTCCCCAATTCTGAAGACATATTTCATTGACGGGAAACACTCAGCAAGTAACTAAGCTGGATGTGTAAAAAGGGAAAAGACATGGAAAAAATCTTATAAAATTTTCAGGATGGTGATCATTGTCCACAAAGAAACAAAAATCCTAAACCTTTAAAGGAAAATATACAATTAATTACTTTCAAAGGAAAGAGATATTGATTATATAAAAATTTTTATCAGATAAATTTCCAAAGTGTTTAGGGAGAATTATTTTGAAACTATAATTTCATACCTAGCAGAACAATTAAAGAAATGGAAAGAGTTTTGAGATATGCAAAAATCCGGTAAGTTCATCACCTGTACAACATGTATGAAAAAGTTATACCAGGACATACATCAATAAAGATATAATTAAAATGAAATGAGAATGAAGAATAACTTGCTATTGTTCTTCAGATCTAACCAAAAGCAAGAAAGCCAAAAAATGAAAGGAAGAAAGAAAACAGAGGAAGGAAGGAAGAAAGGAAGGGAAGGAGTGAGACTGAGAATTGGAACTTTGGAAAGTTTTTTGAGGGGACATTCCCTTATATTTCTTTGTCCAGATAAGAGACAGTATTGCATCATGCTTAGGACATAGGATGAGGAGCCGGGCTATTCAGGGTTAACCACTACTTAAGTTTTGTGTTGTAGCCTGTGCCCTGTTTTTCTGTAAGGTAATGCACAGGTACGTAGGTGCAGACACATTCCAACACATAATCATGTTGTAATATTAGGGTACTAGCAATGCTATTCTAGCAATAATATTAGCAATAATTTGCTGAAACTTTAATACCACTGAAAGCTGTTTTTACCTGAGTACCCCATAACTGCTGGTGTTAATTTCTGATCTTCTCATATATATAAACATTTCCCCTCCTCTCACCTTCCTCCTCTTTTATAGATGAACAAAACCACTTACCTGTAGGAACACCTAAATGCTTCTCTGCTTTTATAGCACATTATCACTCAGCGCCTGCTCTTGTCTCCTCCCCAGCCAACAAAATTGAGAAAGTGGGATTAACCTTTGGGAATTTTGTTGTTTTTTCTAAAGGCAAACATGATTTTTAAAAGCCTCCCACCGAATAATTTCCACAGCCTCTCTGATGTGCATTTTCAAGTCCAGAGCTCTACAAACAACCTCTAAAATTACCACATAAATATTTTATAATGTCACGTAGACGCTGCTGCTATTGGTGTTCTGAGTTATGATACATTTTTCTCCACAACTTCATCATCTCCCTTTCATCCATTTTCCTTGCTGACTAATGCTGACGCAACGTCAAGTACCAAACAAACGACCCTGAACTGCTAAAGGCGAAGTGCATTCTGACTTTGCATAGCAGAAGAGATCCAGCCCCCCATAAAGATTTAAAATACATACCTCTATTTATTCTGATGACTGCTGGCCATGTCTTTTTTCACTAGTGCAATCCAGACATTTTCGTCAAGGAAGTGCATGCTGCAAGACTACAGCAATTTTGAAAGTGAAACTAAAGTTAATTTAAAAAACAGAAAGGCTCTGGTGTTTGATATACACGAAGGTAGAGAACAGAGAAAAGAAAAAATAAAGTACAAGATACTCTCGGTGGGGTACTTTATTTCTTTCTCTAAGATGTCTCTTCTAAGGTTGTTTTGGGTACAATAGGCAGGACCTTATTGAAATGGTCACAGGTTTAATCAGGGAAGGCGTTGAAAGGGCAGGAACTCATTGCTTAGTGTACACGAGGCTGGCATTGTAGAAGTTAATGAACAGTGCTTCCCTGGGTGTGAATTCTGCATTCGCCTACTGCGCCAGACTGTCAGATTTGAGCAGTATTTGCTCAAAGGGACAGGGAAAACCTCGCAACCCTACCTGAAGCTAAAATGCTTTTCCATCACTTGCTTTCTCTTCCAACCCTGTAAAATAAGCGAGGCAGAATTGGACCTCTTGATCAAAAAGTGAACCAAGTTTCGCAACAAAGAGCAGCGAAAGCAGAGCAAGCTAAGCCACTCTTAACTCCTGCCACTCCGTTTTTCCACAGCAGTGCCTGCTCAGATAGGTGCACCAGAGAAAGTTCAGGTTAACTATTACCTTCTCAGTTGGTTTTGATCTTGCAGTCAGTTAAAGGGACACATTTGCAAGGAGGAAACTTTCAGTATTCCATTACTGATGTACCGTGATATAACCAAGTAATTGTATGGTAAAATTTAACAATTTAAGGAAGTGTTGCGGGCACCTAACCCAACTTCCTTGTTAAGAAATGAGGAAAAGGAAACCTAGAGAGGGGCGTGATTTGTCTCCGGCTATGTCAGGTTACTGCAGTGATTCCTGGAGTGAACAAGTGCTAAAACAGCAAGAGAAATTTGAAAATATGTCACTACCTTGAATTGACGGCAGAATAGACTGCAAGAAATACAATTATAAGATGCTATAAATTACCCTCTGCTGGCTCTGGTCTTAGGTAAACTGCTCTTTGGTATTGTGCTCATGGTGACATGTTTTTGATTTTCAGTTATTACACCTATAGTATAGTACTATAAGCGGTCATTTTGAGTAAAGTGTGCTTTACCCAGTGGGATGTAAAGTAAAACTAATAATACTCCTACAATTTAAAAGAGTTCGTCTCTGTGAGTTCTTTAAAGGTGGCTCTTTGGTACTGTAACTCTCCAACCCCCCTACTGTGGTAGACTATTGCCACATTCCTTTTTAATAGTCGACCATCACATAGTCTTCTACAGTACCTCTGGGCTTGCCTGTGTGGCCAACCTTGCCCAGTGGGACAGCGGAAGGTATGAGTCAGAGCTTGATCACCAACAATGATCACCAAAGTCTGAGTAGGTACTTGTACCCTGGGACTTTCTTCCTTAGACCCTCAGCTCCTGGCATGCTCGTGTTTTCAACCCTAATTGTGTACTGAGAAGCCCAGCTTAGCTGTATGAAGGACACGTGGCGGAAACTGAGACCCTGGCTCACAGCCCTAACTATACGAGGAAGACAGCGAGCATCAGCTTGACAGGTGAGTAAGCCGTCTGGGAGCATATATCCCACTCTCAGCTGAGCTATTCCAGGAAGAGCACAAGGAACAGAGAGAGGTAAACTAGCCTCAGCAAGTCTTGTAAATTCTAGAATAGTGCGCCAATACTTGTTGCTAACGATTGTTGTTATTTTAAATAAAAAATTGCAGGAGTGGGTTGTGCATTATTAGGCAAATGAAATACATTTCCTTGATAATGTTAAGTATCTATCTGTTATGCCATATTATTCCTTACGCTAGGTGTTAATTTTTGCATAGTGTTGACTGACTAAGGAATGGCTTTTAGTAAACAATTTTTACCCATTCTCTCATAATGCAGTAATTGTCATAGGCTTAATACCAGTTCATATCTAGATATTACTAGTTCTGTATTCTGCTTCCCTTCTAAGTACTACACAGATTATTTTCTCTCCACTGTACCTTTCTTAATTATGTAACTTGTCTAGCCATTAAGGTGATGGATGTTACAGGAAAAATGCTTCGTGTTCCCTTGTAAGATAAGTTAAAGATGTGAGGTACACTCATAAGTGCAAAATAACAAATGCAGAGCTTACTAGCAGCCCCTACCGCATTACAGACCAGTCGGTCTCAACATAAATGTGAGTCTCCTGTTCCCAGCAAACCTCAGAATTCCCAACAGAATTATAGAAGCCACATTTTCTTGCATTTATTAAACTTACAAAAGAGTCTAGTAAGTTTCCTCTTTCAACCAATGAGAGTTCATTTTTATGAAAACTTAAAAAGGTAATATGTATACAAATCTGGAAAAATGAACAGGAAAAACAGCAAATTACAGAGCCTACAAATGATGAAGCAGATAATAATTTCTTACTTAACTATTCAACTACAGATGCAGTGTGCTTATCTGCTTGTTCCTAATACTAATTCTTAAAAAGCTAGTCATTGCTTTAAAGAATATTCATAATCATTTTAATTTTAAGCAAATAACTTTTTATGATCAAGTATAATGCATAACTGGCAGGAGGTCTGGTCCATATAAAATTTATAAGGGAAGGCCTGATGATCATTCTCATTATTGTGTCAACATCTAGTACTAGACTATTAGTATTAGCATCAGTCTGACACTAGACTACTGAAAACTTTATTTTTTTAGTGTTTATTTGTTTGTTTGTTTGTTTGAGACAGGGTCTTGCTCTGCAATGCAGGCTGGCCTCAAACTCACTGTGTAGCCAAGGCTGGCCTCAAACTCCTGGTGATCCTCCTGCTTTAGCCCCTGAAGTGCTGGGATTACAGGCATGAACCACCGAGTCTCACTACTTCTGAGAGCATTATGGCGCAGTCCTTACAATCTTTCATTTGTATTATTTTAGGCATGAAGATTATATAACTGCAGCTTTTGACCACTGTTGAAATGATGGGACAAATAGTATATGAAAAGTGAGATTAATATTTAAGAGTACACATTGCCCAACTCTGTGAGCACAGAATGAAAAGAAAACTGATTTTTGAGGAATAGTCAAACTTATGCTAGCAATGAATATCCAATTCAACAGGCAGACATAAACTATGTCTATAGTTTATATCTGCCTGTAGTTTACACCCATGAACTATTGGGTATTCCAGAATTAATATGCATAGGTATAATGTAAATGGCTTTCAAAGAAACTTGGAAGTAACCTTTATTAATGAAAATAAAGAGACTGGGCTTTTTCATCATTAAAACTGCTTATGAGAATTAATTGTGACTGACATGTTATGAACCACAATAACACGTTTCTCTCTGAGCATTAGACAAGCACAGTCTTATGAACTGTGCTTGCCATTCAGGAAGGCCACCACCCTGCTCTGTATCACACGAGGGCTGGGAGGCACTTCTTTTCTTTTTGAACACTTTCTCTAAGGTAAAAATCAAGTTCCTCTTGCCAGTGTCATCCATTTCTGGTGATTGAATGGCAGTTGGTTTAATCTAAGATGAACCAAAGAATCCAGTCAGAATTTCAACAAGGGAAGAAGAAACACACCTTGTTCCCTTTCCCTACTCTCACTCATGGCCCCTGAGCAGAATTCAACTTCCTTTCTGAAAAAGGAAGCACAAGAGTGTGTGGTTTAACCTGAAGCTTATTTTTTGTAATTTTACGTATTAGTTGAAAAATGGTGACATCTTTTTTATGAGATATGTACAGCTTCATTTCTTCCTTAAAAAAACCCCTCTTTATAGAGGTATAATTAACATATAAAAATATACATACTCAGTATATACACTGTTAGAAGTTTGGAAATAAGCATGTACTTGTGAAGCTATCACCACAATTTCTGCCTTAAATGTACTGGCTCTACAATTCTCTATTGTCATTTATTATTTTCAGGGATAAGAACTTGAGATTTACTCTCTGTTTAATTTTAAATGTTCAATACAGTATTGTGAACTATGGGCAGGTGATGGTTAAGCTTAACTGTTACCTTGGTCAGCTTGGTATCTGCCTAAGGGACTAGTAAAGAACACTTAGTGGGTGTGTCTGAGTGTGCCATGGAGGTGTGACCTTGAGATGACATATGGCACCTGGTCCCTCTGCCCAACTGCTTCCTCTCCAGTGCTCTGCTTCCTGGCCAGTGTGTAGTATGCAGGTTTTCTGTGCCATGCCTTTGTACCTTGATATTCTGCCTTGGCCAGCAGACCATGGAGTGAACTTATGAAATCATGAACAAATAAACCTTTTCTCCTTTAAGTGGTGGGTGTTGCATACTCTGTCTCAACAATAGGAAAGGTAATTAGTATGCAAAATTTGTGCTAGAGAACAAGACAGTTGCTATGGCTATGTGGTTCACAAGTCTTTGGTATTGACTTGTGGGAAGCATTAAATTTTGGAAATGTGCACTAAAGAGGGCCTAACATGCTATAAGCAGAGCTGAGTAGGCCATTCCGGTCAGAGCTCAGGAGACCAGAATGCTGATAGGAATGCAAACAATGAAGGACAGGCATGTAAGACATCAGACTGGGACTCTCGGAGAACTGATGAGAGACCATGCCTTTTACGTTCCAGTGAGGAATATGTCTATATTTTGCCCATGTCCTATGACTTCACAGAAGCTAAATTTAGGAATGGTGACTAATTGATCTGGTGAAAGAAATTTCAGGACAGCCCAGTATTCAGGGTTGTGGCATGGGTATTACTGGCTTTTAACCAGATTTAGTGAGAATCAGGATCAAAAATCAGAGCAGGATAATTTTAAATTTTGGCCACAAGGAGCCACATGTAAAGTTGAGAGCAAAGGAAATGTGATTGCTCTTTAGATGATCATTATAAAAAATAATCCAAATACTTAATAGAGATGGAAAGAAAAGCTGTCACGAGGGTGTCTTAGGAGTCAGCAAGACACCATCCATCACAGACTAAAGGGTACAGTATTCTAAACCTTTAACTGGAGAAGAGCATTCTCTGCTGAAGAAGGGCCTCCTAGGGATTTGGTTTGCTGGGATTTGTCTCATGCTTAGGCATCCAAACACTCAAAGGCCACTACTACTATGATCTGAGGGGGCCTGGTTTCTGCTCCAGCTAGTGGCAGACCTTGTTATTGGTTATGTATTACTGGTTGTTCAGACATTCAGAGTACAAGAGTTGTAGGGTCATGGAGGCTTTTATCCCAGTTTGAGAGGAAAGCTTAGGAGGACAGGAGAGGAGCTCCTCACAGTGCATGAAGCTGTGGGAACAAGCCTAAGGTGAAGAGGAGACGCCAATAAGTCAAAGATTTTAGGAATAGGGATCATATGCCGAAGAGATCCACAGGAAACAAGTAGAGCTGGCCCAAGAGAGAGACTGTATAGGCTTTGCAAGCAAAGCCATAGGGGTAGAGTCACCCAATCCCTCAGGAGCTCACAATTTATCACACTGTGCTTGGATGCTGTGTGTGGATCTACAGAATTTAGCTTCCTCTGCTGGCTTTTGGTCTTACTTTGTCCATTTCTTTTCTAGCCCTCAGTCCTCCTTTTTGGATGGGTATGCTTACTCAGAATCTCTTTATCAGAGGAAAAAGTAACTTGCTTTTTAAATTTTATCGGGATTTATAGCCAAGAGTTTGCCTTCAGTATTAGATAGAGACTTTGACTCAGACTTTTGAGCAATGCTGGAACAGTTGAAACTTTGGGAAAGGATTAGTGCCTTTTTGGTTGTATGCAGGATAGTTATATAATATTAGGTGGAATTATGAATTTGTTATTGTCTTTATTTGAGGTTAAGTATAGTTTAAGATGTGTTTGGGTGTCAAGTTTGCACAGGATTAAATGTGACAGATGAGCTTAATTATCAGTTTAATTGGCTTGAGAGATTAGCAAGCAAAGTCTCTCTCTTGGGAAATTAGCAAGTATTTTATGTATCTGGGTGGGTTATGGAGGTGTGACCTTGACATCTGTGTACGGGCCTTTCCTCTCTGACACTGTTCCCCTGCTCTACTTCCTAGAAGCCATGAAATAAGTGGCCTTTCGCCACCATGCCCTTCTGTCAGGATGCTCTGCCTTAGAGCCAGCAGACCATGAACCAAGCCTCTGAAATCTTGTGCCAAATAAGTCTTTCTTGTTTTAAACTGTGGGTGTCCAGCACTTTGTCAAACACAGACAGTATACTACAGTAGCAGCAACCAGAAATTTTCACCTTTTGATTTGTATTTACCCCTCCTCTGAGCTCTTGGTAACCACCTTCCATTCTCTGATTCCACGAATTTAACTGCTCCAGAATCACAATGTAAATGATATCATGTAGAATTAATCATCCTGTCTCTGACTTATTTCATTCAGTAAAACAGCCTTTATGTTGTTATAAATGGCACTATGTTCTTTTACCAGGTTGAATAATATTCATATATATGCATTTTTTTCCGAATTGATTCACCTATTAATTACCATTTAGGTCATGTCCATGTTTTGGTTCTTATGAAGAAAACAGTATCAGAAAAAATGAAACATTTAAGAATAAATTTATTTTTAAACCTTTTCTTTATCAGTATGTTTGCAGTACAGAATGATTACCTTCATGCTAGGAGGTTGGTACCTATTCACAACATATCTCAATTTGATTTTTCCCCTTCCCTCCACCCACTTTCATTTTGCCAGCATCAGATCCATTTAATTAGAAGTCAATATAAAGTTCATTAAAATATATACAGATCAACAACCAAACTAGTAGGACAAAAAGCCATATAAAACACATGACAGCTATACTAAATCAAGGTACTGAAAGACTTGAACACTGAGAACTACAAAGCACAAATAAAATAAAGACAGACAGACACAAATAAATGGAAATATAGCTTATCATTATGGATTGGAAAGATTATATTCAAATGCTCATACTACTCAAGGGAATCTACACATACAAAGCAACCCTTATCAAAGTCTCAAGAGCATTTTAAAAAAACGTAAATTGAAAAATCTATGGAATACACACAAAAAAAACCCATAAAAACACCAACTAGCCAAAGGAACGTTAAGCAGGAAGAACAAAGCTGACAGCATCACACTTCTTGATTTCAAGATACATTGCAAAGCTACAGGAATTGAAAGTCCTGGCATAAAAATGGAACAAAATGGAAAGCCAAGAAGTAAACCCATACATATATGATCAAGTGTTTTTTGGCAAAGGAATGAAGAACATACGTAAGGACAGGACAGTCTTTAAAAACTGGTGTTTGGAAAACTGGATATCCTAATGCAAAGGAAGTAATTGCAGCCTTGATTTATAGAAAATTAATTTAAAATGGATTAAATACTTAATTATAGGGCCCAAAATCATAAAATTATAACAAGAAAGCAGAAAAAAATTTTCTTAACATTGGCATTGGCAATGTATTCCTGGATATGATGCCAAAACTCCAGGCAACAAAGAAATAACTGAAAAGTTGGTTATGTCGTGCTGTCTTTTACACAATAGTGAAGTGGGTTAATATAAATGGGATTTTATTCTCCATTATGGTCAGTTACATGTTATGGCTGCAGGCTTTTCAGATTCTGTGCCCTGAATTTGATACTTATTTACAAAATTTACTAAAATTCTACCCATACTTTTTCTATCAGCCATTTGAAACACCCTAATTAAATTAGAGTAAACTGATGTTCAGTAGGCATCTAGTGAATGAAAGTATAAACATCTGAAAAAACCATTGAGAAAATATATCTAACGGAAAGAAACCCAAAGTATTAAAAGCAACCTGTAACTTACAATCAAAAGGAATTATCAATGGTAAAAGCTAATGTTATGCAAATTGATCTCCATTTTATCAATGGAAATATTCAGTTATTAAGGAAATGAAAAGGAAGACCAGTTGGAAGGGATGCCCTGCTGCTTTTGAACATGCCTCTGGCTTTTCACCTAAGCAGAACTATGATTGCTACTGAAATATGATCTTATCATGAGAACTTGTATTTAAAAAGGAAGAAAGAAAATTGAAAGAGAGGGGAAAGAGAAGCCTCGCTATCTTAAAGACTTGGAGCTAAAATAGGTAAAGCCCACCACATTTATAAAGCTCTAGGATAGAGTTTATAACATGTCCAAAATGTGAGGCTTATTCTTTGCTTTATTCAGAGATAAGTCTACATAAGAATTCAGTGCAATTTGACACCATCAAGAAATGGTAACATTTGTTTTTCTTTAAATTATCTGTTTATGCATTTTGTTCAATTTTTTCTATTTGATCTTCTTATTTTTTAGGAAGTTCTTGGGCTAGTTGAGAAATGAACTTTTTTATGTGTTTTAAAAACTTGGCTTGATACTTTTTTGCTTTTGAGTTTGAACAAGCAATTGTCTCAACTTTCCCAAACTTCCTCAAAGTATTGACATCAGCAAAATGTCAGTCAGATGCTTAAAATCATTGTTCTCCCATCAAGCCATCAAAGAACAAGGAGAAACTGGCGGAGTTAACCTTATAGGCATTTTGGAAAACAGCCAAAGGTCGTGGCAACCAAGTGAGTGGGTAATAAAGAACAAAAATCACCTGAAAAACAATAGAATATATAAGGCATTTTGATTCACCTTCACTCTCTACACTGGCCCGACATGGGTTTGGTCTAGGAGCGGCAGCAGCCTAATTCATAGTTTTCTCCTGGCTGAGGTTGAAGTACAGAAAGGGCTGCTTCCCTGACCCAAGAAATAAAGGGCAGCTGGGTGTGGAGAATCGTAGGCTCAGGGTTTGTTCTGGGGTTATAGACTCAGTCTGTTCTGGTCTTTTTCTCAAGTGGAAAGTAGGAGGCAAGAAGAAGCCGCCTTCTGGATTAAACATAGGGCTATTTGTCTCCAAGGACACAACCCACAAAGGCTGGAGAACACAGGCAGCATGAGGTTTGCTGGCAGGAGCTGCAAGGTACGCATGAGCGATGAAGAGGTGGGATCAGTACTACACCTGCGCAACAGAAGCCAGAGAGTCATTCTCCTGCTGTAGGAGAGCTCAAAGAACTGCTCTTCCTCAATGGTTATGTGTAACATACAAACAAGTGCTCCTTTCCAATAAGCACTGAATGTCAAGTAAGCGACTAGCCCTTGGCACAGGCTTCTAACAAACACAGGCTGTGACCGGAGGCACAGTGAATACCCAGTCCTGGAAGGTGGGACTCAGATCACCCATAATTTCCTAGTGTACTAAGGTGGCACCCACCTAGACTGGAATCTAGAATTTGGATAAGGAAAGGGGTGGCAGCTACTGGGAAGCACAGCAGCAAAACAGCCTGACCAAAGCACAAGTTTGCCAGTGATCTGTGCTCTCATTTAAGCTGGTATCACAATGGTGAAAACCATAGTAATAAAACGTGGTTAAGGTTGCTAGTGTTTTAGACTGTAGATTGGTTAATTTGACTGACTTTGCTGGACACTGAGCATAGGGGGTTTCTCTACTTGTCTGGAAACTGGCTCTGGATAACTCAAAAAGGGAAGTGATTGGGGAGTGCAAAAATTGGCGGCTCAAGAAGGGGAAATGACAACTCTAGTCTGAGCTTAGATCTGCTGGATTAAGGTCACTTAAAATACAGAAACAAAACCATTTACATCAATAAACTAGGAACCAGAGAAACTTCCTAAGCATAATGAAGATCACTATAAGAAAACCACAACATCATACTCAGTGGTGAAAGACTGAAAACTTTCCTTCTAAAATCAGAAACAGGACAAGCATCCCCACTCTTGCCACTTCTGTTCAATATAGTATTGGAAACTCTAACACAGTTCTGCAAGAAAGAAATAACAGTCAGGTGTGGTGGCGCATGCTCATAATCCCAGCACTGGGGATGCTGAGGCAGGAGGGTCACTGTAGGTTCGAGGCCAGCCTAGGTTACAAAATGAGTTCAA
>PVLD010003448.1:23352-142570 GCA_004027595.1 Dinomys branickii
CCAGACAAAACTGCACAATGAGATCCTGTCTCAAAAAAAGTGCATAAAAATGAGGAAGAAAGAAACAAAATGGTTTATTTTTGTGTATGACATGATCTTATACTAGAAAACTCCAAAGATATCTCTCTCTCTCTCTCGCTCTCTCTCTCTCTCTCTCTCTCTCTCTCTCACACACACACACACACACACACACACACACACACACATTTGTGCTGATTAATCTTTATTATCAGCTTCACTGGGTTAAGAGACTCCTGGAGAGGTATTAGTACTGCGAGGACACTTACCTCAACAATAAATGAAACATGAAAAAAAAAAAAGATATATTTTTGGGCTGGGGATATAGCTCAGTGGAATAAGCGCTTGCCTAGCAAGCGCAGGGTCCTGAGTTCGATCCCCAGTACCGCAAAAAAAAAAAAAAAAAAAAAACAATAAATGAAACTTGGATGCACTAGAGTTCATAGCTGAATAGGCTATCAGGAGGCGGGGCTTCAGTGGGAGAACTGAACCACAGAGACATGAGCTTGGGACCTGTGTTTGGGCCCTGGGGCCTTTCTTTCCCTGCTGTGAAAAGCTGCCATGAGATAAGCAGCTTTCCTCTGCCAACAGCTTCTGCCCTGCTGATTCAGGATTGCAGCCCACTGAAACCACGAGGCAGGAATAATCCATCTCCTCCTGCGCGCGGTACGTGTCAGGTGTTCTCGTCCCAGCAACCGGAAGCTGACTGTTAGAGAAATGAACAAATTCAGTTACGTTAGGTATAAAATCAGTACATTAGAAACCACTGTGGGGCTGGGGATATAGCTCAGTGGAATAAGCGCTTGCCTAGCAAACGCAGGGTCCTGAGTTCGATCCCCAGTACCGCAAAACAAAACAAAACAAAACAAAGAAACCACTGTGTTTCTGCACACTAATAATGAATAGAAAATGGAAAATTAAACAAATAATTCTATTTATAATATAAAAAAGAGCAAGATGCTTGGTGATAAACTTAACCTATCAGGTGAAAGACTTACATACCAAACACTAGAAAACATTGTTTAAAGAAATTAAAGAAGGTATAACTGAATGGAAAGACATCTTGTTTTCAGGAGTTGGAAAACTTATGCCCGTATGATAACACTACGCAATGTGATTTACAGATTCAATGCAATTTTATCATTTTTGTTATTCTATTTTCTATTTTTGTTATTCTATTTTTGTTGTTCTATTTTCTAAAAATAGAAAAACTGGTTCTAAAATTCATATGGAATTTCAGGTTTCCGAAAAGCCAAATCAATTTTGCAAAAGATCACATTTGGAGGACACACACTTCCTGATTTTAAAACTTACTACAAAATTACAGTAATAAAATCAGTTTAACTAACATAAAGACAGACATAGAGGTTCATGTAGTAGAATAGAAAAGCTAGACATAAACATGACCATATATGTTTAGATGGCTATTAGGAAAAAGATGCCAAAACCATCAAAAGGAAAAAGTATAGTTTTTTTTGCTAGGGTTGTTGAAAAAAATAGTGTATCTACATGCAAAAGAACAAAATTGCATACTTACCTTAGGTTATGAAAAATATAACTCAAAATAACTCCAGTCCCTAAACATGAGAGCTACAGCTATAAAACTCTTAAAAGAAAACACAAGAGAAATTTTCATGGCATTGAATTTGCCAATGATTTCTTTGATATGATAGCAAAAGCACAAAGTAGAAAGGAGAAAAAAAGTATATGTTGACGTGCACCAAAATTAAAGCTTTTGTGCATCAAAGGGCACTATATCAAGTTGATGTCTGGTGGTTAATTGAAAGGAAGAGTTAATGTTTAATTTTTTAAAAATTTTGATCAATTTTGCATGCTTATGTCTGGTAATCTGAGCAACTGATTTGAAGAAAACAATACGCAATATAACAACCATTGGTGAATTCCTACCATCTTGTCTAATGAAACTGTATCATCTCTAATGTTTTTCTTAATTATTAGTTTTTTAGTCTCTTCAATGGTTTGACCAATATTGCATTCTTATATCTAATAATCTGAGCAACATAGCTGAAGATAACAATATGTAATACAACAACCACTGTTAATTCCTATCATTTTGTTTTGAAACCCTGCATCATTTTCAATGTTTTTGTTTTGTTTTTGTCTGTGATGTGGTTATTTTGCTATTGTTCTTCTTTTTTTACTTTTACTTCCTTTTCTTAACTCTTTAAAATAAAAAAGACAATGAAAAGGCAACCCAAAGAATGGGAGAAAGCGTTTCCAAAGTATTCTGATGAAAGACTGATACTTAGAGCATGTGAAGAACTACAATTCAACAATAAAAAAGAAAACAACTCAGTGAAAAAGGGACCAAGCGCAGGAATAAACATTCTCCAAAGAAGATCTGCCAGTGTGCAATCAGCGTACAAAAATTGTCCCCATCTCTAATACTCGGAGATATGAAAATCAAAGTTACAATGAAATACCACTTCATACCCATTAAGCTGGGCTATAAAGCAACAATAAAACAGAAAATAACTGTTAGTGAGGATGTGGTGATACCAAAGCCCTTGTACCTGGCTGGTAAGAACGTAAAAGGTATAGCTATAGTGGAAGCAGTATGTTGGGCTTCGAAAAGTTAAACACAAAATTATTATATTCTAAAATTCTACTTCTAGTAAGCACAAAGGAATCAAAAGCAGAAGTTTTTTTTCTGGATCTCAGGGTTTTTCTTTCAGCATAATTTAATTAGAAATACATATTCTTGGCTCAAATTGCTAATTTATAACTTAACTTTGGCAACACAATTTACCCAAATTTAGACAAACACCTATTTGGGGGCTGCTAGTTCTGTCAAATCCCATCAAAATATTTCACAAGTGAGAAGTAAGTTTTTATGATAATCATGACATTTATTGAGATTATTTATAGCAATTCTTTTCTGAATTTTTAAATATACTAAAATACTAAACAATGTATGTAGCTCTAGCAAGTCACATTTCACTGTTTGCTTTAGGATATGATCATCCAGTGACTCATCCTTCTGTTAATCCATCTAAATTATCTCATTTATCCATCAAATATTTCAGTCCTAAATTGCTGGGACAGCATACGTGTAACTAGTGTTGAATGTTTGCTCACAGTATCTTAGGGTAAAATTCATGGCCTCACCTGACAAACGTTGCTCTTACTAGATGCAGAACATCATTACCTTGCCCCAGAAAATTCTTCTTTCTCCTTTGCTGTCAGTACCTGGCCTACATGCCCTTCCCCAAAGCAACTTCTGTTCTAATTTCTTTTCACTACAGACATTTTTTTCCTATTTCTAGAACTTCCAACAGATGGAATCACACATTCTATGGTTTCTTTCACTTGTTGTAACACTTTTTCAGTATCAGTAGTTCATTTATTTCCACTGCTGAGTAGTATATAGTTCCCTAAGTACTCTCTTAATTATGTCTACGGCTTGTTTATTCATATTCCTGTTAACAAACACCCTGTTTGGTTTGTTGGCTTTGCCTATTATGAAGCTGTTGTGTGCATTTTGGGGTAAGTCTTTTGTGACATTTGTTCTCATTTTCTTAGGTAATACCCAGGATTAGAATTGCCAGTAGATAGTTATCTCTTTCTCTCTTGTCTCTCTATCTGTCTATCTATATCATCTACTATCTATCTATATCTATGTACGTATCTATCTATCTCTGTCTGTCTGTCTACCTATTTAATGTACAAAGGCCAGGCCTTTGCTAAAGTAACCACAGCATATGATACTCCAACCAAACGTACGAATTTCAACTGCTCTGCATCTTCGTGCACACTCACTTTGTCGGTCTTTACAGTTTCAGCTCTTCTGTCCAGCTGGGTGACGATTACAATTGGCGCTCCCCTGATAACTAATACTGCGCAACACTTTTCCATATGATTTCATGTATTTTCTTTATTCTTTTTGAAACATCTGTTCAAATATTTTTCTTTTCCTCTTAAAAACTGGCTTCTCCTTTTTCCCCTCAGCTGTCGCACGTGGTATCTGAAGCTCCTGGTATGACTGGCACTGGCCCTCTGTGCAGAGAGGTCCCAGGCATCTCTAGACTCTTGCACAGCCATCACATGGGAGGCCCATCAAGGAAGCCTTAGGCTTGGCTGGCCAGAGATTTGCCTCATGAAACCTTAGCAAGAACTTTCCTGGAAGGGTGGCAGTATTCTGCTACTTCTTGTGGCAGTTTCGGCTTTTGGATGTGTAAATTTACTACCTAGCCATATCCCAAAATCATCCCTCATACAAACTTTAGGGCAGTACAAAATAAGCTTTTCTCTAGTTTTGTGATGACTTGAATTTACTAGTGACTCTATCCTTAAAGTATGAAAGACGTCAGCTCTAACGTTAAAGAAGTAGATGAAAGATTTTTGACTTTTTCCTAAATGAAGGCTCTGATTTCAAGCTGAACAATATTAGCAGCAAAACAAACTTTTGCCCTAAATCAAACTACTGTAGGGCTTTGGAGACCAGAAAAATGTTACTTTGACCCAGTGCTCCTTCATATGCATTCATAAAGAAAAATTTTTTTTTTGTTTTTCAAAACTTGAAGTTTGAAGATTCAGTGGTTTGGTACTTACATAGAACAGAATTCTTCTCCGCAGAATATTAAGGAACTTTAAAGTGCTTATAGAAAAAACAAATGTAGCTAGGCATAGTGAGGAGTGACTGTAATCTCAGCTACTTAGGAGGATGAGGCAGGAAGATCGCAAGTTTGAGGCCAGCCTGGGCAACTTAGTGAGATCTTGTCTCAAAACAAAATAATAAAAAAGACTGGGGATATAGCTCAGTAATGGGGTGACTATCATGGATGAACCCCTAGGATCAATCCCCAATACCCACCCCAAAAAAAGAAAAGAAAAGAAAAAAATTTAAAGCTGAATGCAACTAGAGGGAACATTTCCTCTTAGCTTTTGGAAGAGCTTTTGGCATGGGTTTTTGGGAAACACGGATGACGGCATCAGTGGCAAGGGCGCCTACTCTTCTTAGCTAGCGAAGGGTAGAACTTGGTAATCCCCCTTCTGGTGTTGAGGCTGCAATTCTGATGCTGCTTCTGCACTACTGTCATTTGGAGGTGCCTTGTGCCCTCAGTGAGCTGGTAATATTTGGTTCTGGTGTGACAAGCTGTATCAATACAAGATACCTGCATCTGCATTTTGAAATTCTTCATGAAGCTACATTTCTTTTTCTTTGCCTTATAGCTTGTGTGTGCTTCAAGTTTGAAGGATTGTCTCCGTCGTGCTGTACATTTTGCAGCCCTGAATGATTACTTCTGGATACAGTATAACACTACTCTCACGAAAAAGACAGGAAACAAATGAAAGGTCACAGACTTAAAGAGTGGGTCCCACCTTTAGATTTGTGAGGTTATGATTTAAAAGCATTTCTGATAGAAAAAGCAAGAGTGCAGCAAGGAAAAGCAGTTTCATAATCGGAAAGATGGAGCATTGCCTCATAGTTCTACCACTTAGTGACTGTATGTGACCCTGGGCAAGGTCATAAAGCGCTCTCAGCTTCAGTCTCCGTATACGGACAATAGTCTTAGTGATCTATCTGAAAGAACTATTAATTATAAGGATTAATTGAAATAATGGTGGTATGTATCTGACATATAGGAAATTAATAATCAGTACTATTGTACCTCAGTGGTAATTTTACTTTCCTGCTTAATGGATTCATTAATATATTTACTTCAGTCAAATAAACTTATGATAGTGTATTTATCGCAGCGTATTCCTTCATTTTCACCCTACATGATTAGATCTGTATATCTTTCCTTGTTTTCTTCTTCTTTTCTTTCCTCCTGCCTTTTCTTTTCTCCAGAAACATCTACAGTTTATGTGTAATTGTCAAGTGACCTGATG
Source organism: Dinomys branickii (assembly GCA_004027595.1). Classification (NCBI taxonomy): domain Eukaryota; kingdom Metazoa; phylum Chordata; class Mammalia; order Rodentia; family Dinomyidae; genus Dinomys; species Dinomys branickii. The sequence goes on from PVLD010003448.1 coordinate 29,227, forward strand.
CTGAAGTTAACCTGTAGAGTCATGGTCTAGGCTGTTTATTATCATTGTTCTGACAGCTAAAAGTATGACCTATTCTTAAATCTCCACATCATAATTTGATATAATTGCTGCTTGCCCTAGATTTAAGGGATTCCATGCTGGCCATGGAGAACAATCATTTGATGCTAAGAATGCATAATCTTTTGCTTTGGTACAATTCATCACAGTTAGACAACCAGAAAGGTTGTTTTCTGCCATAGTCCTCATTCGATTTCTGGTTATGTAGCGCAGCAGATCCTTTGGGTTTTGAGAGGCAAGAGCTGGTGTGTCATTTCAAGATGCAACACTAGATGGAGCAGAGGTTCGTGTCATTTCAGTGTGTAACTCTACATGGGGCAGAGATCTTCATTTTGCATTTTGTACCAAAAGTTTAGATACTGTAGCAAAAATAAATAAAAGTTTCATTTTGTAATTAGATGAGTAAATAAGCCAACCAAATATTAAAATAGTTAGACACTTGGGTTTTCTTTTCATCAACCTTAACCCTTCCACCCCAACATGCCTACCATCATCACTAGCGTTTTCCATGTTTCTTGCCTTGAGATGTGAACTCTCTTGCAGAGATAGAAAACACAGAGGATTTCCCTGCTGTTTGAGCACACGTAGGTAAAGGGTGGAAAAGGCCTGTTTTCCTTTGTGGAGACACTGTGATGGCATCAGGGTTTATGGGTTGTACATCAGTCAGCTTTCCAGTTGTTGGACAAAGCACCTGACACCAGCAATTCAAAGGAGAGGTTGGTTCTGACTCACCATTCCAATGGGTTCAGTCCATGGTATGTTGCTTCAGAGCAGCAACAGCCTGGGAGGGGTGCCTGGGAGAGAGGAGTTACTCAACCCGTGGCCACCAGAGAGCAGAGAGTTAGAAGGAAGAGCCAGAGCGGAAGACCCACCCTCCAAAGACACTCCTTCACTCATGTAACTCCTTCACGTGGGCTGCATTTACTAGCAGCACATCAAGCTATGAACTTACAGTGGTTAATCACTGATGGACGCGGTGTTCCCATAATGCAATCACTTTCCAAAAACCCCAGCTCTGGATACAGAAGACTTTCTGGGGACCTTCTACATAAAAGCCATAACATGTTATATCTAGGTGGGCTTCCTGTCTTCTAGGTTCTGGAAGGTGGACATGTTGGGAGTGTGGACAGTGTCTGGCTGCAGAGTCCTTTACCATGCCCTCATTGTGTCAAGCTCAGCCATGGGCCTGGAGGATATGCCAGGCCTTACTTCCACCCATTATCTTCCCACCCTTCCTGTAATATCTCTGCCTTTTTCTACAAGAGAACACTTTTTTAAATTATGTCCTTATGAGCAATAAATGAATTGAACCAGATGATGTTTACTTTCTCAATTAAAAAATTTATAAATCTTAGCTAGAACTGTTATCCCTTTTTCCTTCTTCCCTTCTGCTCCCTATATTTCATGTCCTATATAACATACCACAAAGCTTATGCTAAATAAGTACTGCTCAGTCAATGAGTGGATAAGCATGTGAATAACTAGGTTCCTAACTTCATCCATCTATCTTCAATGTTCTCTTTCCCGGTCCCTTCCCCACCCTGCCTCCTCCTATTTTCTTCTTTATTAATTGTTCTTTGCTAATAATTGAATTTAGGGCCCAAATTCCTCCCTTACAAGTAATTCATTCATGTAATCTTTTCTCTTGCTCTCTGATGCTTCCTGCTGTGTCATTTAAATGGCTAGTGTTTTGTATTCTGTTTTCCACATTTGTCTCTGGGCTTATATGCATTATATTTGGGTTCATTAAAATGGATTGACTGGGATATTTATCAGCAGATTGGGAATCACTCAGCTCTCAGATGCACTTTGAATCTGGGTAGCAACATTACAAAAATAAAACTGAATTGGTAACATGAATAGTTAGGGAGTTGGAAGGAAGCATAAGAAACGAATGAGCTTTTATTCTTTGGAGGATAATCCCTGTCATTGGTCTTCGATGCATACAAAAATACAGCGTTGAGACTGGAGCGCTAGTCTTCCTCATCGATTTCTTGCCTTTACCAATCAATAACTGATTATCTTCAAAGCCAAGGACACCTATTTCTCATGATTTATATTAAGTGTCAATAACAAAATTCTCCCAACTTGTACCAGACCCATTGAAACAGCTTTGAATATGTACAAAAGCAGGGCCTCTTTATATTTGGAAGTAATAATCACTTCAGAACTTGAGACATAATTGTATACATATGAATTATTCATCAAAAGCTGTTATAAATAAAGGTAACTTTGACCCAATAAAGTGCTTCATAGCAATATAATTTTAATAGTGTGTAAGAATAGCTGTTTAAGAGATAATTAGAAAAAATATCTAGAGATGTTTTTACCAATGAAATATCATCATATGTGGTTAAAAGTATTTCCCTGTCCCCGGGGGAGGGGGAGGAGGAGGCTGTACTATAAAGTTATCCACAGAAAGGGGATAAGGTACATATGGATAGTCCATATGTACCCTAAGAATTATCTCTACACTAAGTAAAATAACTCGTGTGTACCCAGCAACTGCATTTATAGTTAAGAGAATAAAAGAAATGATACTTAAATGATATTTGTATTTTCTTTGCCCATTTGAGTAAACATAATTGCCTCTGCTTTTTTTCACCAGGTACTTATGTTGTTTAGAGAATATGAGAGCCTTTGTTTTAGATAGATGGCTCAATTTCCCTTACAGTGTGTCAATTTTTGTTTGAATCCTTTGTTCTTGATTTATTAAATACCTTCTAGTCTTTATGGTAATCTCCCAGTCACACAAAAGAGGTCAGACTGGAATTGAATACTGATTCTTCTGTTGGATAATATAAGCCTGGAGTTCCTTAAATAGGAAAAACTGCAAATTGACTTGTTCTTCCAAAGCAGTGTTACCAGTTTGGCCAAATTATACCCTATGAGAGCAGGTCACAGAAAGGCAAAGAAAACAGACAGAGAAAGCCGGCAGTTCCTGAGAAATGAAGAACCATTTCATGAGCATGGTGTCCATTTGCTTGTTTATTTCTGGTCTGCCTTTGAGATATGGGAATCTGATAAATTAATCTCTTGAAAGCGGCTTAACTCCCTGCCAAGTTTAAGGTTTTTTTCTGGGGCACCAGACTTATGGTTCCAACAGGGTAGGCAGATGGGAGCAACATAGGCCCCTTCTTGGCTCTCCCGGCAAAGCCTGATGAAGCCTCCTGCTCTGCGCCAGGTGGGTCTGGGGGCTTGTGAGGAACCTCCATCTCAATCCCTTCTGGTGTGGGGAAAGGGATGGCATGGGGGTCTCCTGTGCCCAGTAGTGACTGAGCTCAACAGAACTAGCAAGCTGAACACAGTCTGAGCACTGAATTCTTCTCCAACCAAGGGAATCCCCCAGTTTGTGGAACGCTTCTTGCTAATCTCCCTTCCTGGCTATTCTTCAGCTATTGTGAATCTCTTTTTAAACTTCTAGCCTCCTTTTAGTTTCAAAAAGAGAATGAAAGAAATGCACCCGAGACCTCGGCTTGTTTTCTTCCTGTTCCTTTTCTGTTGCCAGTGACTCAGTTTGCAAGGCAAGCTGGCACAAGTTCCAGGAATTTGTGCAAATGCCTAATGGAGATACACTGAGTGGTTGCTGCTGGACACTTCCAAATACGGTTCTAGCTGATGGCTTGCACTTTTAGGGTAGTGACCTGACAGTGACACATGTTTCATACCTGCAGAGAGACTTTAAACACTTAAAAGTATTTTATTATTCTCCCTCCTCTCCCTTCTCCTCCTCCTCCTTCTCCTCCTCTTTCTTCTTCGAGGTAGGTGAGGGTGGGCCGCACGCCCTGGGATATACCACCTACCCATGATCAAAACTGCTGCTTTTCAAGCAAGTTAACTGGAGTACACCGCGTCTTAAGCTCCTTTTGTACTTTCCTCCCATGAAAGTTAAATGTAAATGTGGTTGTGTTTTGGTTTTGTTCTCATCCAGTTCTCAGAGGCTATTTGTTTATTCAATAGTATTTACCAAATGCCAACTGTAAGACAGATGCCAGCTTATAGCAGAAATATGCAAAGAACAAGATGAACAAAGAACAAGCTCTGAGAGGAATTTATAAATGAATTAGGTTGAGAAAGACATTAACAAGTAAAAATAAACCACCGCAACTATTTTATTTTGTTAAAGGAGTTCTGGCGCTAAGAATGAAATAAACAAGGTGTCTGGTGTAGTGGCATCTACAGAATTCAGTGCTCAGACTGTGTGCAGCTTGCTAGTTCTGTTCAGCTCGGATGGCAGGTGCTGTGGACTGCCTTTCCACCTGCCGCCCTGACCTTCGGAGAGAAATATGTTCCATGCTATGCACAAGCAGGCCCTGAAGTAGACGGCCTGGTTGCCCTTCAGAAACATTATCTTTATCATCATCACCATCACCTGTACTTCCCAGACTCCTTTGTGGCTAAGGCCTGCCAGTGCCTCTCCAGGAGACCTAGATGGCGTGGCCCGGGCAGAGGTGGGAAACCGTAAGGGATGGAATTATTTCAGTGAGGTCAGCGGCGGAGATATTACATTCAGCCCGACAGTCTTCACCTTTTCTGTGCCTCGGTGCCCAGAGGAGGTGGCGGCGGCAGCAAGGTTTCCACAAACAGACATCTATGGTGTGTCATTTTCTCACTCGATAACTTCCCAGAGCCTGGGCGGGAGGGAGCTTTCTCAAGGGTAACAGACCTGTGTTCTGTATCCAGTACTGCGTCCCGTGCTACCACGTTTTCTGGCCCTTCCTCCCAGAGCAAACAGCTTCCTCGCTTCCTCCTCCGACCAAAGCAAGGACCTGTGTCAGGGGTGGGTGCCAGACAGTGTGCGCCCTGCCTCAAGTCTTGTTTACAAACACACAGTGGGAATAAAAAGCTGGTGAGAGTGCAAACTCTCCTGGGGTCTGAGGTGCCTCACTGTAACTTGTCCAGCACACCAGCTTGTGCTCGGTCTTTAAGGATTCGTTGAACTTTTGGCTTTTTTTTTTGTTTCTTTTTTCCAGCCAAAGTTAATGTCCTCCGTGTTGCCTGTTTCTCCTCAGGACTGGTGGCCACCTTTCAGAGTAGGGGCCACTTCTCTGCCTAACAACCTCAGCTCTTAGGTGTGCTCAAGAAAAGTTATCACTTCAGGTGACCTGGCTTTTTTTCATTCCTAAGGTTGTTGTGACATTTCTTGACACGCTCTTCATCTGGGGCAGAAGCTGACTTCTGTTTCTGTTCAGAGATCCCATTGGCTAAGAGGCGCATTCACTCTGTGGCGATGTGGGACCCCAGCTTCCATGCTACAAAAAGTTTCAGAACTGACGTCTGCTAATTGGCCAAGTATTCCATAGATGTCTGCTACAGGTTGAGTATCTCTCACTAAAATGACGGTATTTTTTCAGGTTTTGGAATATTTACATACACATAATGAGAGATTTTGAGGATGTGATACAGGTCTAAACAGAGATTTATTTATGTTTTACGCAGCCTGATGGTAATTTTTTGCTGTATTCTCATGTCTGAATGTTAACTATGACCTCTCACATGAGGTCAAATGTGGAATTATTCTCTGGGGTGTCAAATAAACACTCTTTCGCATTTTGGAGCAATTTGGACTTTAGATTTTCTAATTAGGGATGTTTACCCTATACTGATACATAAGTATATAAAAACCAAGGAGACTGAGATCATTGCGGCAGATCCTAATAATCTAGGAGCAATAAAAGTACATAAACAAATACGACAAAATAGTGTGATCAATGCCATAATTGGAACAGAAAAAAATAACATTATGGGAACATGGATTTGAATAAATAGGACACAGTGACACTGAGGAGCTATAGGCTGAGAGTTTTCTAGACTAAGAAGCTAAAGAGTTGTCCTCAGAAAAGTACTTCTTCTCTTCAATATTTGTGAATAAGAATCTCATTTCTCCATCCAATCTCCCAGGTAAGAATGCTATTTCTAAGTCTAGAAAATTAACCTACTACCAGCCATAGTCCTTGTGTGCTAGACTCTCCCAAGTGACCTCTGCTTGGCCACAGGGTCAGAACGTTCTGGCTGACGTTATCAACAACGCAGACTCTAATATATCCTATTTGACTAAAATACAATTTTTTCCTAAGAAAACAAGTTTGATAACAATGTGTAAGGTGCTGTATTTTACACTTCCCCTCTTTATGTTTGTCTAGGACTCTAGGTTTGTTGTGCTGAGAGGGTATCTAGATATATTTATTTTAACCCCTGTCAGAAACAGTCTGAGAAGGATGAGGATGCTATCAACTGCCGGAGCGCTCACATTTTGGCCCCTCGGGTCAGCCCAGACAGCATAACAGGTCGGAGCGCGGACAGGAATAGCACTACCCAAACAGGGACTGGCTAGAGTCAGAGCCCCAAGGAGTATGGGACTTAGGCCAAAATTTGGGCTTTAGTGTGCTAGCTGAGTCGGCAGCAGGCTGAGTTTAGGCAGAGTATGAGCAGAAGATGCCCACTCCCAGGGTGAGAGTAACTCGGTGAGCCTGTGGATGAGCCCAGCCTCAGAAACAGGCAAAGTGCACAAGGACAGCAGTGGCCACTGAGGCATGAAGCTGCATTGCCTGGGTGATTCATGATGAGGCAGAGTCTGTTGAAAGCCTTCAGAATGAACTCCATCATTCAAGATCCACTGGCCATGTGACTATTATTTCTGAATGATATGCATATTATAATTACAAAAAAAGCAACACTTCTAAAAGCAAAGTTGAGCCAGAAAAAACGCAAATACAGACATAAATCCACATGCACGATGTTGTAGGATTTACTCTAAAACTTTAAGCACAATGCGGACTCCGAAAAGTAACTTTTGAAATTTACAGAGCCCGCCAAAAAAGTATATACATTTCAGGATAAGAAATACTTGTATAAATATTCTAATACATACCAGACAGTGACGTCTGGGAAACTGACTGCTTTGCCTACATGCACGTTAGAGTTTTCATGAAGTCTTAATAAATTTAGTATTAAAATATTTATATAAGTTTTGCTTTTCTTGAAGTGTGTATACATTTTTGGCAGGTGCTGTACATAAAACATTTATGTTAATGTTAAGAAATAGAGAAAAGAGCTGAGTAGCTGAAATTTTCTTTCCTTGAATTACTGACTTAGGAAATAAGTTGATAAAGAGTGAAAATATCAGAATACAGCTGAGAAAGAAAACTTGTAAAATTTCCACAGTTTGCCACATGTGGTAGTGCATACCTATGAATCCCAGTGCTTGTGAGGCTAAGGCAGGAGGATTGCTCCATGTTTGAGGCCAACCTGGGTTACATAGTGAGTTCTAAGCTAGCCTGAACTACACAGAAAGACTCTGCCCTAAGGAAAAAAAAAAACTACTCTATGTGCCAACCCATCTGCATCCTCATTCCTTGGTGTTTAAGACTCTACCTAGGCAGGGTGCATGCGCTGGACCCTGCACTGTTGTAAGTTAACTCTATGGAAATTGTGGCCTATTCTGGAATGTCTCGGCATCTCTTCTACTTCTTCTCATGTTAGTTTGAATTTTCACATAGTTATGAAGTTGAAATAGCTGTCAGAATTTGCCAGATGAAATACTAAATAACTTGAAGGTCATTACAAAGAACAAAAATTAAAAACCTGCTTTAAGTGAATATTTTCCTTATTGGAAATGTTCCTGCATCTCCCATCTTCCTAGTATAGTATGTAAAAATGTATTTGCTTTTGAGCTGTTTCTGAATATATTATTTCACTAAGTGTATTTCTTCTGGTGATGGTAGAAAGATAAACACCACCAAATTATGTTAAATAATGTGAAGGCAAGTGTCACCACCCAGGTTTTATGCAAATATGGTGAAGATGTGGCAATCTCAGTGGTTATTTATGATCATCTCCTTTTCTTTTTGGGAGGTTTAATGTCTTGAAAACGGCTTAAATCAAATAGATAAAGGCATCTAGTAGGAAATTTCACCTTCACTGACTGAGGGTAGCACTCTCCACTGTCCATACTGAGCACAAGCATGCTTATGATAAGCTATCACACACGGGAAGCTGCGCTATGCGGGCTTCCGAAAACTCGGGTACACAGTTTCAACCCTTGTGGGTGAATCCTGAGGGCAGAGGCATGCGGTATTCAGACTTTAAAGTCATCCACCAGCCATGTTCTTCTGGAGGAGGCTTTTGTTAGTAGATTTAAAGGGAGGTAATTGCATAGGATAGAAATTATTTTATTATATAATATATATGCATATATATGCATATTTTCCCAGATGTCTGAGAAAATCTTTCAACTCAGAATTAAAGAAGTATTTTAAATGGTGATAAATATTTCATTTTCATGAAGAAAAATTTTTTATGTTTCACATATATCTCTATCTATCTACCTATCTATCTATCCGGGAAAATCTCTCAACCCAGAAATGAATTAAAGAAGTATTTTAAATGATGACACATAAATATTTTATTTTCTTCAATAATAACATATTTGATCAAATTTTTTAACTTTTAAGCTATTTTCATGCATTTTGACTTGACCTTCATTCCTATAACTCTGCGATAGACAAAGGGGCTTTGTTCACTCACTTAACTGGCGAGCAATGACAAATATTCTTAGCAGAGACAGAAACATCTTGAATTTGCAACGAAGGAAACTGGCTTATGAATAGAATAAATACATGATTCACTGTTCCAACGGCTGGAGCAGACCCAGACCCTGCAGCTGTCACCGCCCAGACAAGTCAGACAGAACCAGGGTTATCTGAGCCTGGATCTTATCCAGTGAATTCTTTCAATTGTGCCCCTCAGTTTGGTCAGCAGCAGATTGTTCTGGGAATCACTGACAGTGCTTCGGGGAGAAAACAGTACAATAAATGTCCAGTTCTGATCTCTTACCACTAGGGGACAGTATTGCACTCTGCATGTCTTGTCCAGGGTCCGTTAGAAGAGATTGGAACCCTTCAAGGAATAAAGCGCTCTGCACTATCAAGGGGTGTACCTGAACTGCAGCTGCTGGGAATGTATCTGCATGTCCAGTTCTCAGTGGTGGCTCACCTGCCGGTCTTGTACACAACAGAGCACTGGCCTCTGTAATGGGAGAGGGGATGTTTAGGGAGAGGAAGCAGTCTCTCTCCTTTGGCCACTCTCTGCATTGAGGTTCCATTATTTATGTGTCTTCTGAAACCTCCCGGCATCTTTCTGATGTGTTAGGCTATTGATAAGTAATTGTTATCGTAGATATTTTGAGCCTATAGGTCTCTAGGTGTTAAGCTGTGGGTTAGTAATGGTTATCGTAGCCTAACTTATTTAATCTTTAGAGAAAGGAAAACAAAAGGTGGATTACTACAATCCTTCGTCGGTATTAAAAAATATCAAGAGAAAAATATCTATTCCTTGACGAACTGCTGTATGAAAAGATACAACTCATAGACCTAAGTATAATGCACTTTGGCTGATGTTCAAAGATGCTCCCATGGGTGTATGTGTGGAAAGATGTTTCTGAGAATGGCAAAGCATTCCAGTGTTTCTAGAAGGGTACAAAAATAGAATAGCCCATTAAGGTTTCTAGAGTAGAAAAGGTTGAGTCTTACCTCTGTCTGGCTTCCTGGCATTTAGGACTTGTGCTTTTTACGATGCTGCAAAAAGATCACAGCTACCAAACTACAAACTTTCTGCAGTTCAGAGAAAGTTGCTAGTGGACCCAAGCTTGCCTCGCAGGTAAGTTCATTATTCATAGTTTGGGATCAGTGCTTTTCTCGCCTCTGAGCTGCATGTATCTCTTTGGGCCTCTGCTGCTCTATGTTTTCAATGAATTTTTTGAAAGACTATAAAGATAATTAATTTCAGTTCCATGATGTTGGTTTCCTCAGAGCTAACCAGTCTGTGTGTGTCTCCAGTAGCCTGTTCATAAGGACAGTCTGTTCTGCTGATCATCCTTCGTCTTGCTTCTGCCTGCAAACCCATGCTTTTCCCTGGTAGCTTCTCCTTGTGATTCCAGGGCCGGCTCAGGAGTCTTCTGGCTGTCTCACCAGTCCCTCCTGTGGCTTGCATTCCAAACCCACCTTTTTTTTTTCATGTTTCTTTTCCTCAAAGCCCAATAAAGGGAGAAGAGGACAGTGCCACGGGGAAGTATATACCTGTGAGCCCAAATTACTGACCCTTCCTGGCATTGCCTTCTCTGACCTCCTATGTATCATACAGATTTCAGTGAAGATTCACTCACATTCTCCTGTGGCCACAGACCTTGTGCAAAACCTTCAGTCAGGTTCCTCATTAGCAGTCATCGCAGCCACCTCTAAATTCCAGCATGGCTGTGCACTGAGCCTCCCCTGGAAAGGACAGGCAGTGCCGTCTAGACTCCCACAGGAAGTGCACAGCCACGGTTTTGCTTCTTCCCAATATGCAGCAGAGGAGATTTCACACAGTGGGTTCTGAGTAAATGTTTGGTAAGAGTGGTTATCAGTGTGGGAATTTGCTTTAATTTTATGGTGACCAATCTGTCATCTAGTTCATGTTCCCTCTGACAAGGGGTGGTAGATGTTGTTTAATATTTTAACACTAAATTAAGTTCCTTTTATGAAACACACAACAGATTCCATCTTGACTTATGTATTTCCAGTGATTTCATGTGAGTAAAGTTGCTCTCTGTGATGAGAAAGTCCTTCTGGTCAGGGAAAAGAACTGCCTGTCCTTTCTCTCACCGCTGCTACAGACTTTCTGTCATCTCCAACATAAGCAGGCCAAGCGGCAGCAGCCACTCTACTCCCTCATGGCCCTTCCACCCTCTCTAGCACGCACCCCCCCCCCCCGCCTTTGCCTAAAAACGTCTCCTGCTCGGGGAACTTGTCTCACTACCTTATTTAACTCTGTGAGCACCCTCCTACCCTTCTCGGCATGGTTTCACACTGCAGCATTTATACCATCTGATGTGCCTTCTATATTTTCATTTTGATTATTGCCAGCTCCCCACTGGAAAAGCAGCCCCACAAAGGAGGTTCTGTCTGTTTTGTTCACTTCTGTATCCTCAGTGCTTACAAAAGTGTCTGACACATAATCCACACTCAATAAATATGTGTTGGATAAATAAATAAAGCATTTAACATGGCATTTTCTCTAGTTAAGAAATACTTGTTTATTTGAGCAAACACAACTATATTTTTATCCATTCAAGGAAATGGAAGGGCAAGAGTCACTTACGGATGGCCACAGGGTTTGAGGCAGCTTACTCACTGATAAAATCTCCAGAAACTGTATACGTGTGGTTTCTTTGGACAGTAAAATAAACAAAGACACCTTGGTATGAAGCCGTTTGCAATTGGAATCATAGAAGGTCCTGAAACTCAGTAAGCCTCTAGCAGGTCCGTGGCGAGTTCAGGACGCCTTGCATAGCAGATCTCTTTCAAGGGCTTCAAGGGTCCAAACTGAAGGTAGTTGTACAAGTGCAGAAGAGCACACAAAGGGAGACTGTGGAGCACAGCAAGAACGACATTTGTTGATAACACACAACCATGGTGGTTAAAGTCCCCTGCAGAATAAGATGCCGGAGGGTAGAAAGTTGTACTTTCACCCAATCGAAATGTTTTCAGTGTGCACTTTCCTATGTCCTCTCTCTGGAATGCAAGGGCATGGGGCGGGGGCGCCTCTCTGGGTTGCTGCTGCTAACCCCAGATCAGACAAGTGCTCACCACACAGTAAATGCTTAAGAAATGCTATTTATTGAGTATCTATGAGAAAACCAGTTCTAGTGTGGAATTAATACAGCTGTTACCAATGAAGTGTTCTGAAAACTAGAAAGATTCAATCTCCTGAAAGGACAGAGAGGAGGAGGGACCTGCAGTAGTGGGGCATGTAGTTTCCCACGCCGTTGGCTGTGCGGCCCCGTTAGCCCAGCGTCACAGGGAGTCAAGGTGCAGAGCAGCGCTGATGTTCACTCGATGGTGTGGTGTGCTGCACCCAGCTGAACTCACAAAAGAGATAGGGAGAACACGCGCGAGTGCACATGAGCACACACATGCACAAATCAATTGGCGTCTGTTTCTTTGTCATTTGCATGAGTTAGGTGTAAATGTGGTACCTGTTATTTCTCCTGGAATGAATCAAACTTGTAATAGGAAATATTTTAGAAGCAGATGCTCAGACTAATTTTTTCTATTTAGCATATGATTGCCAAAAAACCATTGCCAAAAACATTCCCTTGTAAAACTTGATTTTACATTTTTAAGTAGACTTCCTAGCACAATATGCTGAGCATGGTTAATTAATATTTGGATAATGATTCAGTTTCATTAGCAACAACTCCAAATGAACCTGATGTTGAACAAAATGCTCTGTCTTAAAGAGCTGCATGCCAGTCCTCCTTATCTAGACCCAGCTGACAGCGACCTCTACTGAGTCTTTTATTTCAATCTTGACTAATGTCTCCAAATAAGAAAGTGAAGTTGACTGCACACTCTCCAAATTTTAAGTCTGTTTCTGTAACAGTTTAGAGAAAAAGACTTGTGTGTGTTGATCAAATCATACATCTGTTGATATTTCTTTATTGATAAAGAACAAAAACTATATTATATAATATGTAGTATACAGTATATAATGGAATATATAATAATATATTAATATAATATGTAATCATATAATTCTTGTAACAGTTATATATTATAATAACTGTGTTTATTGATATATAGTAATATATAATATATAATATTGCACTATGTTATATATAAAATAATATAATTCTGTATTATATAGTGTACAATGTATAATATACCATACATAATATATAATTGAACATCATATGTATTATATCATGTATAATATATTAATGTATTATAAATGTATTACAAATTACATATATTATACTATATAAATATATCATAAATTAAATATTATTTAACATAAATATGTATATAATTTATAAAATAAATAATGTTATTGTAATACAAATATAGAGCATAAAATATATGTGCATAATATTATATGTAATACTAGATGAAGTTGGGCATGGTGGCTCATACTTATAATCCCAGCTGAGGCAGGGTGATTGTTGCAAGTATGAGGCCAGCCTGGGCTACAAAGTGAGTTCAAGGCCAGTCTCAACTGAATAGTGAAATTTATGTTTTTGGCTGTTTAAGACAAAAAGGCAAAAAAAAGTAAGAATCCTATATTAGATGAGGTGATAAATATGCCTATTGCCCTGATCTAATGATTACATATTGTATAGATGTATTGAAATGTCATGGTGTATCCCTACCTAATGGAGAATTACTACATAGAAATTAAAATATATAGGTAGTTTAAAAATATAGATGTTTTAATAAATTTAAGTGATATCCTCTCAATTAAATTAAGTTTTATACACTTTTGAGGGTTCTGATTTATATTTCCAATTAGAGCAGAATTCTACCGTGATCAGTAGACTGTGATCAGTAATCCAAAGAGCATTTTATAAAACCCTAATTCAGTCTTGGGAGAGATTCTTGCTATCATTTGATCTACTCCTTATATCTTTACAGTAGAGAAAAATGGAGTTGAAGGGATATGCCTGTTCTTAAAAATGTAAAATCAAGTTTTACAAGAACACAAAGAGATTTTTTTTTCCTGTTTTAAGTATTCAAATTAATCTAAAACATTGCCACTCAAACTAGCATGTGATACATACCTAGATTCTCAAAAGAACGGCTCTGAGGGGAGCGTGACTGGAAGAACATCAAGCTCTTGTATCTTACCAGTTGGTTGGCATCACCGTGGAATATTCACATACAGTCCTGGAAAGGAACAGTCGTGCAGCTATCCATCAACCTATGTGGAGCCCACAGGAATTTGATGGGTGCTAAAAATACTAGACTTGAAGACTTCAAGTTAGTGGGTCATTTTTATGAACTTGATAAAAACACTTTATACCTCTTTTAGCAATTGATATCAAATTCTATACATTAAGAACAGGAAATAGAAATAATCATTTAGTGAGTAAACACAGGTAAATTAGTTTTCACTATTGTTTGAACTTATTTCCTGAAAGTAGTTGCTTTCTTTAATAAAGAAAACCATGTGATTTCTAAAAAAATATGAGCGTGTGGCGTATCTTTCCCAGAGGACTTGGAAAACAAATTTCACACTACCACCATATGTCTGAAGTGTTTAATCCCAAATGTATTCATTGATAAAATGATATTTTAAATGATGAAACATTCTTCAAACTTCTTCCATAATTTAATTCCTTTAAAAATGTACCAGAAAAAGATGCTCATTTTACTCTGAATCCTTTCTATGTATTCGTAACCCTGAAGAATTAAACAGGAGCAATGAGATGGGGAAACCAGAGTTTCTGCTAGTGACGCTTGTGAAGTGACATAGAATCAATACGGTCAGCAGAGTGGGAGGGAAATTTTCGGAAAGGGTTTAATAGTGAGTTATCTTTCTTCTTCCCATGGTAGAGGTTCACCTACTTATAATTGTATCCAGCAACATTTCACATGGATAGAAGATATTTCTGGCTGACTGGTGATGTGGGATGCAACTGTTCTGTAAAATGTTTTGAAAGGTGGCAGCTCTTCTTTAGTATCAGGATTATGTAAAACTGAGCAAAGGCAAATTTTTAGGTGGGCATTTAATGCTTTGAGGTCTGACATACTATCTGTAGATAGAGACATCAGATATTTTTCTTTAGTTATAATGAAAACCTGTTATGAAGGAAGGAGCTAGTCCATTAGAGAATGATGAGAAGAGGCTGAAGAACAGAAAAAAGAAAGAACAAGAGAAGAAGAAAAGTACAGATGTACACATGTAGGTATGTGCGTATGTACATGGACCTGGTCAGAACAACAGCCTTAGACAGTTTTCTCCAGCTCTTAAGCTAGTGAGATTTGACTTAATTCTAGGAACAGACTCACGAGACCCTGAGCTCGTACTGTATGACATGACTGCAGCGTTAGTGTTACTATCTGGCCCACTTGCATACCCTAAGACTGCGGTTGGAGAGAGGGCAGATGGGCCGAGTCTGCAGGGTACCCACTGTCTTCTCTTGGAAGGAGCTTCCATTTTGACATCCTCCCAAGTCTCCAAGAGTATGAACATGCACTCACTTTCTGCATAAACGTGTGTGTGTGAGAGAGAGAGACAGAGATGGAGAGACACAGAGAGATAGGAGGAAGGAGGTAGGGAGAAAGTGTGATGGGTCTCATTGTCCAGTCAGATATCTTCAAACTTCCACCACGTAGTTTGGTGATTCTGCCTTGGACCAGGAGCTGTGGCCCTTTGTCCCCACTCTACATACTGTTTCTTATCTTACAGAAGTCAAATAAAAGAACGGCTGGGAGAAAGTGGGGAAAATGTGCCTCTCACTGGGTTCTGTCCTACTGGTTAGTGCAACCTGGAAGAGCTGCATTTTTTTCATTCTTTCTCCGAGCTCTGTCCTTCCCAGGACCAAGTCTGAGGATAAGGCAGGATGATGGACACCTTGTGTGTGCTCACATTCACGCCTCCCATAGCTATGCCTGAGGCTTGGGCCAGGCCTAGCCCTTCTCACCTGGCTCCGTCCCTTACCACGGCCCTCCTTAAATAAGCAGATGTTTTGGTGGCTTCCCCAGTGACCAGGTCATACATATCCACGTTTAACTCTCAGCTGAGGCTCCAGGAACACCCATATTAACATACGTGTGTGACACCAGGTGCTCATTAGAATTGCCTGACCAGTTCATACCATATACAGATACATGGATCCCACCACACTCACTTGAAATGGAATCGCTGAAGGGTGGATCCAAAGCATCTGAACTTTATATTCTATCTCCAGGTCATTATGATGCGCAGGAGCACTGAGAAGCACTGGTATTTTATAGTGTCAGGTAGGGTCACGCTACCCTAGAAAACACTAGGGTTAGCCAGTGTGTGACCAATGTAGGAAGCCTGAGCTGTAATAGAGCCAAGGTACACAGCTGCCAATTCCAGTCAGTTCTGGGGCTCACTATGAAGCTAACCTGGAATAAATATTTTGCAGAATTACCTCTTAGTGATTCTCATCTTGATTTTCAACTCTGGCTATGTAATCATTTGTAGGGCTGACTCTCAGTGCCTGATTTCAAAAGTTTGGATAAAAATCTGGATTTTTATTAGTTTTTAGTCCTATTGCCTTAATTTTATGTATGTATTACAGGATACATAGTCAAATTAATGCATTCAGTTGACTATATTGGTTAGATTATCAATAAGTTTTTTCAATATTGTGAATATAAACATTATCTCCCATAGGTAGAGAATATTTTAAGGCTACTCAGTAACAGAATGGCAAAGAAGAAAGTAGAGTGTTCCATAAAGAGATGGAATAGTATTATAAATGAAACATAGATGGATATCTTGTGACATATGTTTCCCCTGAATTAGTATTACCAGTGGGATATTTAATATTAAGCCAAGAGGAGGAAAACAAATACAGTAGACAGTTGTTCAGAGGAATGACTCTCAAGACTGAAAACACAGAAAAATTCCATTCCCTGGCAGATTTGTGACTTACAGTGTAGAGAAGGAGAGCCTTCTGCAGTGACACCATGAGAAGCACATTCTGCAGTGCCCTGCTATGGGGACAAAACATGGAGGACGCATTCAGTGACCAACATCTGGGCAAGGAAAAACAATGAGCACTCTTGACCAAGAGAGAAAGGGGATTAATCTCTCCCTCAGACTGGATTAAATATTGTTCTTTAATATGGAGACACTGGAAATTTAAACAGAAGCTTCACAATATTAGCCTTTGTTGCTGTTTACGGCTTATAGTGCAGTAAATTGTGTTGCAAGTTAAAGATAGCTCTTCTTGCATAGTGCGATTTTGGCCATTCTCACAAACATTTCTCTTGACATTGTAAGGCACTGAGTTAAAGAGCCTTTCAAGTGTTGCTAATGTGATACATAGTAAGCCTATGTAGACTCCTCATGAGCCTCAGTTACAATTTTAGTAGACATATTTGGATTCTCACAAAATCATTTTTCCTGAAAATTCCTTTCAGGTTTATTTCATTGTGATCATGTTTCTAATCCTTTTTTAAAAAAATAAGGAGCTAGCTAACTTATTATTCATTTTACGGAAGTCCCCCCTTATCTTCAAGATATAAGTTCCAAGACTCCTGGTGAATATCTGAAACCACTGGTAGTGCCAAACCTTATATATTCTGTTTTGTCTATTTATTTTGTTGTACACCTTGGCAACCCCAGCAGATGATTTTTTCTCTTCTTCTTAAGTCTAGTACTTTCACCTTTTTACATAAAGGAAGCACATTATGGCTTTTGTGTAGCTGTAGTGGATTGATAACTGGTGGTCAACTTATAACCCTCAACTGAGCTGGGTAAGCATGGTGCTGGTGTGGAAGGCCCACCTGGGGATTGTTGCCAGCAGCATGAGAGGCAGAACTGGAGAAGGAAGAGTTGAGATTGTTGGGAGCAGAGAAAGGCTGTTGAGGTGGTAGAAGCTGTAAGGAGTTTTTGGTTGTTTTGGAGGAGCTTGTCATGTTGGCTTGCCTGAGGAACTTGGCTGTTTTCATCCTGCAAGTAGCTTGAGACCTTGTTGACACTGAGTATGGTTTTGGTTCACTTTGGGGGAGCTCTGGTCCTCACTTGGAGCATCGCTATCTGGCTCAGGAGGGGAAGACAGTGCGTTGCTGGTCTCTAGGAGAAGCTTGCTGCATTGGCTTCCCTGATGGGAACTAGACCATCTTGATCATTGGAGGAGCTCGGGACCTCACTGTTGCTGAGGATGGCTCTGGTACCTTTTAGGGGAGCTCTGGTTCTTCTGAGCATCACTTCCTGCTACAGTGCAGATCCCTCAGCCTGCTAGCACAGATCCTTCTTCCTGCTGGCGCAGGCTCCCTAGATTCCACCGCTGACCTTTGGGCCTTCCCAGCACAGATCCGTGAAACAGGCCTTCATGAGACATTGTCATGGGCTCTGGGCCTCCAGCTGGACTTGTGGGAGGCCCTGTTATGAGCTCTAGGTATTCAGCTGGACTCATGCAGAACGTTATCATGGGATCCAGGTCCTCAGCTACATTCCTGGTCTATAGTGTGTGAACAGATTTCCTGCACTCTTTTGTATGTTGTCCCTTGGGTGACTATTATAAATAACCTTATAAAATATGTGTCCATTATTATACATTGTTTCTCCTGGCACAATAACCCCAAACCAACACAGTAACCTATCCAAGTTGTGCATTACTATTTTTTGTGCCTTAGGGCCAGTATTAAGTAAAATAGGAGTTACTTCTACACAAGCCTTGCTATATATCATGACAGTCAATTTGATACCTCAGATGGCTCCTATGTGACATATAGGAACAAAGAGATGATTCCCCTTTTCAGGCAAGACAGAGAAAGATGGCATTAGATTTTATTACATGAAACCAAAATGGTATGTGTTTCCAAAACTTTTGGATTGTTTATTTCTAAAGTTTTTCATTTCATACTTTTAGTCCACAGGTAACTGAAGTTGTGGAAAGTGAAACCAGGGATGGGGGGGTCACTGCTCTATTTACATATATTTTCAAACTGCTGAAACCATTCATGGGCGAATATTATAGCTCATACCACTAAGACACACAATAAGTTATCTTAGTCTATGATGATTTGTTTGTTGACAAATCTGACAATTGATGCAGCATATAATAATCTATAAATACATACAATCTTATGTATCAACTGCAAATAACTGTTAATAGAGAAAAACCAACGTGGTGTCATGTGTACTGTCATTCGTGATCACCCCCACAAACTTAGACATTGTATTGGAGGTAGGGGAGCATCTAAAATAACAATAAAATTCTATCTTTCAAAATTCTCTTGACAAAAGGAAAAAATTCCTAAAGTCATATTTAGAGTTTTTATTCCTAAATATAGATGCTTCAAATCATTAGAAGAAACTTCTTTAGAGTATCTTGAAAAGTAAATAGGAATCACACAGTGGCTGTCATTTCTATGGGGGCTCTGTAAAAGATGTTCAGAAATAGGATTCCGACTTCAACAGTATCTTACAGAGACAGAACAACTGGGCTAGGAGAAAGGAAAGACTAGCGAAGAGTGAGGAAACGTGTAGCTAACTACAGTATTGCCCTGATTTACACATAAAATGCAACCTGGGGGTAACTGGGCAACCTGCAGAGGACATGGGGAGTCACTTGTCATCGTTACTGGGCGTAGATGCCTACCGTCGCTGCTAGACATTATACATAAAACTTAATATGTCCTCCCACCTTTTATAGTTTGGAAAAGTGAAAAGGAAATGTGCTTATGTAAATTAGATTGCTGAAACGATGATACAATCTTGAAGGTTCAAACTTTGTAAGTTTTATGTCCTCCCTCTCTCTCTCACTTTCTCTGGTTCTCATCTCTACCTCCACCTGTCCCCCTCTACCTCTATCTCCATCTCCTGGGTGCTATGGGGTGAGTAGAGTGCCTCTTCTGTGTCCTTCTGCCATACTGTTTTTGCCCTGAAACCAGCCGACCACTGCCTGAACTCTCTGAAATTGTGATGAAAAGTAAATACCTCCTCTTTTAAATAACAGGTATCAGATATTTTGTCCAAGTGAAAGGAAAGTGACCAATAATGATGAATTTGGAGGAAAATGCATGAGAATTCTTTATTATTCATAGACTTTATCATACATAATAGAAATAATCACATATCACATTTATATTAATCACATATTAAATTTATTTGAAGTTGAGATATAGATGGGAAAAACATCAGACCGATAATGGGGGCAGAAGGGTATCCCTTGGTGACTTTCTAAGACAACAAGATGGGGCGACAATACTACCCACCTTGGATACTGTGAACAGCAGTCTAGTCCCCTGAGAGCCAGGTTGTTGCAGGATAGCCCTGTCCCCGGCTCTAGCTTTAAACCACAACTGAACTGTGCTACCCTTTTAAAGAAGTACTGTTTCTGTGAACGTGGGGATGAAATTCTGCCTTTCACACCTGCACTTTAAAAAAGAGAATTCCAAAAATCATTTGAAATTTTGATTTCTAAATACAAAACCTTCAAAATTATTAGAAAAACACTTTTCAAGGTATTTTCAGAAGTAAATAAAAATGCTATCCCCAAAGTATTTATTACTTCTGTGAGGGCAAATCAAGATCTGAAAAATCTCCCAAAGTACTCAAAAGTAGCCCCTAAGAATCTGTCTTAGATACTTTTCTCTCATTGCTGAGCCAAATACCCAACACTCAGAATTAAGGAAGGAAAGGTTTATTTAGCTCACAGTTTGGGAAGTTTCAGTCCATAATCAAATGGCTCCAAGGCAGGGTGGTACATGGCAGAGGAACAAAGTTCATGACAGCAGAAGACAGCAAATACAACAAGAGCTAGAAGGGGGAAAATCATCCTCTCTTCCTCCCTTATATTGTAAGCAGCCCAGCCGCACCAGGGTGGGGTAGGAGTCACACCATCTTCATGTCCTCCTCTTGTACAGGCTCAGGATGTTTACAAAGTGAGGACCCTGGCTTCCTACTGAGTCACTTAAACTTCTAAACTTCTCAAGTTATAATGAACAACAGCCTAGAGCAGTAAGGGTACATCCTCTACACCCTAGGATGTAGAACTGCTGAGTTACTTAATTAAGTGGCTAGACATCTCAAGTTCACACAGTGTATCAACCATAAAAGAATTGAGTGTTTTTGTTTTTCCTTTTGAGATATGTTCTTGATATATTTTTCTGGCTAGTCTTAACCCTCCGGGCTCAAGCAATCTTTCTGCCTCATCTCTCAAGAAGCTGGGACTGCGTGTACTCTGCTGTGCTCAGCTATCGTTTGATGTTTCCAGACCAGGCTTCTAATAGAAAGAATCATTACACATAGAAAAAGATGGACTTCATAGAAAATGCTGTTACTACTTAGTAAGATGTCATAAAGCTATGCTCCTCAATTTACAGATGTCATTTATAAGCACATTAAAGGAACAGTGAACATCTTGGGAAGAATGAGGTTGAAGAAAACGTAGAAGCAAGGAAAGATAAATTAGCAAGAAGAGAAAAGAAAGCAGCAAGTCCTTGCCGTGTCTCTTAGAACAAAAGGTCGAACTAAGTCAGAGCTTCTAAGAAGAGTACTCTGTTATAGTGATGGTGGCTCTAGGTTCTGAATTTTGTGGGGAAATTATCATTGAATATTTTTGTATGCCAGGATTTGGGCTGAGTATTGGAAAGCAGTAGTAAACCAAACAGAATGCCCCTCACCTCATATAGTAATCAGTATGACAGAGAGGACAAATTCAGTGAATAATTACAGACTGATTATGAATATGCAAAGTAGGAAGAACTCCTAGGGATGTGATTGCCAACAGGAAAACTATGGCTTTTCTTGGAACTTAAAGGTAAGGGATAAACACAGTAAGTTAGATGAGAGAGCAAAGAGCATTCCAGGTGAAGAATTGTGTGTGTGTGTGTGTGTGTGTGTGTGTGTGTGTGTGTGTGTGAAGGACCGTGGGTGGGAAAGAAGTCATATACAGAAAAAGGGGTGCGGTGCAGCAAGGCTGGAGGAGGGATGAACATTTACCAGGCTTTATGCTCTACAGGTTGCCCATAAGTTACAGGCCATTTAAACGGTACCAGTTTAAATGTATTTAAAGCTTAGCAGCTTGCTTCTGGACCTTAGGTTCTAAAGAAAAGGAATGTATTAGTACTTCTTTATTTCACAGAATATGTGTGTCACGTAATAGACAACATAAACACAATAGGCTAGATCAAGGGTATTTCAGGTGAATCAGAAAATAATTAAACTCCTATCATTTTCTTTTTATTATTATTTAATCTATTCTTAAAGACCCCAAGGAATGCAGTTTCCTTCCTTTTAAAAGACGGTGCATTGATCGGGATTATTTTGGTTACAAGTAACAGAAGTCCAATTAAAATTATTATAAACACACCAGCCAAATAAAAAATAGAATATGTCATTTCATATTATTTGTAAAGTCCAGAGACAAGTATTACTTTAGATAAACCCTGATATAATGTTCTTGTAAGAAAATTATCTTTGTGCTTCAGGTCTTGTTTTCAAGATGTAAGGCTCAGTCTACAACAGTGTCCCAAGGTTGTGAGAAGATGTTTCTCACTTCGGGGCTTACATCAGAGCAGCACAGCAACCTCTTAGGAAAGAGTTCCTTTCTCTCAACAGTTTAACAAAAGTCCTGGGGTAAATTCTGCTTAAAGAAAACTTAGGTCTTGTTACCATCCTTAAGCCATTTGCTGCAGCTGGAGGTGTGGGATATGCCAATAGATCAGACAAGGATTACCTATAGGGAGCCCGGATGGGCCTCAGCAACCCCCAAATCCCATAGTCTGGGGGTAAGGAGGGAGGCTATGGCTTGTCAAAAAAAATCAGGGTGCTATTATCAAAGCGAGGTGATTGAATAGAGGCAACAAAGGTAACAGATCTCAATCTAACTTGAATCATGTCTTCAAATCACTGATAAATCAGGCTTTTGGGTTGGTGGATTTGATCTTGCCTCATCTATAATTGCTCGTGCTAGTTTGCTCATGTGAACTTGATGGAAAACACAAACTACCTCATACATCATTGTGCATGATTTTTATTAGTACATGTTTATGGTACATATTGATTACATTCACCATAGGGAGTTCGTGAAAAATTCTACATAAGGGAGATTTTATAGGCCAGAGATGATAATATAATACTATATGTAACAAAGCTAAAAAGTCAATATTTTTAGTTGGATGTATGAATGCCTTAACTGACCTAGAGAAGAAAGGAAAAACTATTTAGTATTTGTATAGTCATGAAGAAAAGTAACTGATAGATGGTTCCTAAAATTTTATACATCAATACAAGTTAAAACAGCACTGTGAATTTTAAATGTAAGCTGTTATAAGGAGACTTAAGCATGAAGACATGCCTTCAGAGCTTGTATACATCAGTGGAATTACGGTAAGTGTGACTGGGCTCTAAAGTTTCTGTGGGATTTGTTTATTCTTGGAGGATGGAATGTAGGTGACCAAGATTTTAAGATTTGGAGGCTTCTCCAAAATTACCATACTGAGAAAATAACATGGTGCACATTTTACTTATTTTGTGTAGTTCTGTGCCTGAGTAAATAGCCTCCTTCTAGAAAATTTGATTTTCATTGACAGTTAATTTAGTTTACAACCCAAGTTTAATACTTCATATTTGAAGTCATATTTGGTCAATTTTTTGTTAACCAATCTACTTAGAACTGTATGTCCTGTTAACTGGTCCTAAAAGGAAAGCTAACTTCTGTCCTGAGATGGGCATTTTTCAGTTGTTCCCTCCAGCAGCCTCTGACTGGTGCAGCCTCCATATCTTCCGTTCCCCTCAAGACATTTCCATTTTGTAATAGGCTTGAGCCCATGTTTCGGAGGAATGAGGCCACTCAAATATCACTTGCCAGATCTTTCTACCAAAGGATAATAACCAAGAATTGAATGGAAAATCTTGCACAAAGCCAGATTAGAATTTGCGCTAATGAGACCGTGGTGTTGGTTACAGCGATGCTATCTCTGAAAGGCAGCACAGTCACTGGAAGTGCCTCAGTCACCTTGCCTCCTCCTCCTCAGTCTGTCTTGGGCAGACTCAGAGATTCCAAGTCTAGATTTGACCTTGTTTCCAAAAGCTTGCTTTTTTTTTACCAGGTGAAGGGGCCAGTGCAGGTTTTGAAAATTAAGGTGAAACATTTATAAAAAAGTGTAGTCTCTGAAGTCAACTATGTCAATACAATCATATTTTATATTACCAGATCTATTCCAGTGATGGTGTATGGGAGAGGTGTTTTAATGTTGTACAAGACCTCAAGTCCAGCTCACGTTTAATTCTACATGGTCCGGTTTTCCTTTTTTTCCTCAGGGTTTCACTAACTTCATTGTTAAAAACTGGAAAATAAATGATAATAATACCTACCACGTTTATTTCAGGTAAGCAAACAACACATAAAAATGTTGATTAATATTACACATGATTGGTCTGTTTAAGGTGAAGCCAGAAAAAACAAAACCTCAACATTTTTAGATGGACAACAATGACAGTAAGACCAACAGAGGTAAAATGAACAGCATGATAAGCCAAATTAACCTTCCCATGGTGTGTGTATGAGAAAAGAGAAGTGTTTTTGTATGTATCTGAATAGGCATATCTCCATGAAACTATGCTTTTTATGGAAACTTTGACCATACTAACATTGGCAGAGTTTGGATAATGTTTTTGGAAGTCTGAAAGGACTTTCATTAATTTCCATGAAACAAGGCCTTACTTTCTTATGCTTTGTTACAATTATTCACCAAAAAAAATAAACACCATCATATCTCAGAATATTTCATGCAAATAAATGCAGTCAGAAGACGGTTTACATTGCCACCTTTACCATTACTGTAGTTGTTTCAGTTGCTTTTCTCTTTTGCTGAGGCAAACACACAGCACCCATAGCTGAAGGAGAAAATTATTTTAGCTCACAGTTTGTAGAGGTTTCAGTTGATGGTTGGCCAGCTTCAAGGCAGAGCGGCACATGGCAGAGGGATGTCACAGAGGAGAACCCAACATATCAAAAGCAACAAGGGAGGAGACAAAGCTCTTTCTGTCTCCTATACTGCATGCAGACGACCCACCCTGGGGCAGGTATAGCACTCACCCTAGCCAGAACCACGCCAAACCAACGACGGGGCTGGTTTAATAGTCACTCTCCTTAATCCTAGTACCACACACTCTAGATTTAGTCACATCTGAAAAAGCCCTATAAGCCTTTCGGGGGACCTCTAGACACAAATCATAACAATAGTCTAGTGTTCCAAATGAAACTTTCCACCTTAATTCATTAAATGTTCATTTCACACTTAGCAATTTCATAAATTCATGTTTTGTTATACATCACACCTTAAAACAGTTTTTATTAAAAAAGAACTATCTAATTTATGTTGTATTTCATGGTTGGATTCTCTCTAATTGTCTCTACTTCTAAAAATTCTAACTTTGTAAGGTACAGTGACTCTTTCAAGTTACTACAGCAGTGACCTAGTCTGGATGCTATGCTAACTTTCTGCAAAAGTCCATTGCATTGACTTCAAGGCTAGGTAATGTACCCCATAGGAGCAAAACAATTTTCTGAAATAAAACATTTTGATGTACATTATCGCTTCATGCTCACAAAGCCACTTATGTCAAGTTTTTGGGAGCCAGTGGTGGACTCTTTTATTCTCAATAACAGAATTGAGGATTACAGTATTGAAGGATTAGGGCGTTCTAAGGATTGAGCCCTGGCACTGTCTGAGTGTGGTGAGATCATAAGTTATCTTTTTCCTGTGAAAAGTGCCTCTGTGTGGTTTTACCATCTAAGTCACTCTAACAGTGGGAGATTGTCAAGGCTCCAATTAGTAAGTCCCTAAGCCCCAAAGTTAATTATATGAGTAGTGAAAGTGGTGGAAAAACTCACTGCTGGGAAAGAGAAGAGTTAATCAGCCGTTAGCCCCACTGGGTGAATAGAAGGATTAGAGTTCACCACACAAAAAGGCATTCATACCCACCCCACGAAAAGGGAACAAATGATTATTATTGTTAAATAGGTTTCAGTAATTTTGAAGAGCAACAAAGGACTGTAGAGGACACGTGGTTAGTTGGTCCTCTTAAAATGATTCTTGACCTCTTACAAGCAGTAAAGGAAATACAAAAATATGTTTAAAGTACTAAGGGAAAGGAAAGTTAAGAAAACAGTGATTGTTCTTTGATAGACAAAGTCAGGAATTTCAGCCTAATGTATTAATAAACACTGTGCCAGTTAATGATTAAGAGTAATGTCAGTGCTCACCAAAAAATGAAGGCTAATGAATGTCAAAGATAGACTGTACCTTATTGAAATACTACAGAACTAATCATGAATATCAAAATAATGACAACTACATATATCAATGTTTGGTTAAACTTGAGCCCTCCAAGCAACCAGACTATGATATTTCATAAATAAACTGGAGTTTATGTACATGTAGATGTCACATTAGTGAGCTTCTGCCAGATCAGGAACACCAGGATATTTTTCTCTAAAGTGGAAATAATTCCTTACAAGGAAGATTGCTATTTTGGTGGAAACCTCAAGATATCTACCCAAATTTCTCTTCTTTTATTACTTAGCATACAGTTGCAGCTGGTGTCATAGCTGGCCAACCAGTGCCACATTTCCAAGTGTCCCTCACAGATTATGTGTAATAACTCCTCAGAGTAATAATCTCTTCTAATTTCATCAATGCAATAACCTTAAACAATGGGTGAGCACGCTTCCTCATTTTTCTCTCAAGTGTAGACACTGATGTACATCTGAGCCAGGAGGAAAGCATCCTAGGAAATGTAAGAAAAAGAACATGGAAAGAATTGGTTCCAGTCCTGATCGTATGAAAGGAGCCACGCTCCAGTTCAGAGCACAGACCTCAGTATTACGCATGAGAGAGAGAAAGAAATTACTCTTCCTTTAAATAGCATGAACATGGCCCGAATTTTCCTAGCATAGTTCTGTCTCATGCCTGTTGTCTTGGCATAATTAAAAGTGGCATTCTCTTTTGCAGTCAAAATAAATTACATGATTAGCATCTTTCAAATCAGTGTATTATGCTACTTACTTGCATTAGTAGCTTAGTTTTCCTGCAATCCGTAGAAACTGGCACCTGGAATGAGGGTGCTAACACCTAGCTGTCCTGGGCTAGAAATGAGGGTGTGCATGGATCAGGTTACAAAGGGAGCAAACCTTGTTATGCGCTGCTGCATATACAGAAGTATTGCAAGAAAGAAGTAAACACAGGCAAGAACTACTTAGTATAAGGGTGGACATGAGAAAAAACAGATGGGGTTAGAAATACATCCTGCACAGCTGCCATTTCTTACAGTCTTTCTTAAAGACCTATCATTAAACCACCCCAGAGGGAGTGTCACTTCTATACATAAAATCACTCTTCAGATGTCCTCAAAATAGGCACCTTTAAAATGAAAAGGAAAGATAGACCCTAAAAGCCATGAAATAAGATTGTCCTAGGAAATATGTGTGGAAAAGACCTCTCTGTGTAGGGATAGGAACCTGGCACTAATGGGAAGAAAATAGACCAGCTAAGAAGTCTACTAAATTTTTGGAATAAAAGATATGGCTTACAAACACCTGTGACTATTTGAACCTTAGACAGACATATATTCCCTATCCAGTTTCAGATATTAGCATAGAAAAAAGTGAATAAAGGAGACCCTCCCTGAAAGGCAAAGCCAGGAGTCAGGGCAGATGACAATTGAGAGAATTAGAAGGAAAGAAGAAGAACCAGTTGAGGTGGGGTGAATTCACCAAATGTGTATTTAGCTTCCAGAGCTGAAAATAGCCACTGCTGCTTAAGGAACAACTGGATTTCCTGTTGTGTTTCTCTTTTTCCAGTGAAATCTTATTTTCCCCATACATGCATATAAAATCCTGGTCATATCCATCCCTCCTATCATTCTCCCTCACCTCCCCTCCTCAGCTGAAGTCTTCATTGCAGGTCTGCAATTCACACCCTACCCCTGGGGATGTGTGATCAGGGAAAGACGCACGAATAACTGGCCTTTGGCTTACATGCCATTGGACAGCAAGCAACCACTGGACCAGATAAAACAACACCATTTATATAGACACCTTAGGCTCAGTCCCAGCCCTGCACAAGAGACGCCCTGGTAAGGTGGAAGTGATCTTGCTCTTTGCCAGCCTCTATTGCTCATGACTAAGGTAAATTATAAGAGAGAAATAAAGGGTTTTCCATCACTCTTTCAGGGGAGCTTTGTTACCAAGTCCTAACCAGTTACAACTATTTGTAAACTTAGCTCATCTGTCCATCAGGTAAAGCAAGGTGTCGTGAGCAGCTTCTAGGTGTCAGATTCTTGCTGAACTCCTAGGCCCCTGTGCCCAGGCCACCGGTCAGTCACTGGTACTCAGTTCCTCAGCTTGGTGCTGTACCCATGCCTTCTCAGTGCCTTGTAGTCGTCCATAGCCGTCCCTGCAGAATCGCACAAAATATCTACAGCATAAGCGGAAATGAACCTAGCACTGTCGAGAACTGTTTCTCTTCCTGCTTTCAGATGCTCTATTTTGAAGTTGACCTGCAAACATACTAAAATCTTCCAGGAATGTAAGTTTTGTATATTTTTCATGTTTCAAAAACATAACACATTTATTTTGCCCATATTTTGATAACTTGATTTTTATATATAAATAAAAATTTAAGGGCCAATTTCATATGCTTGGGCTCTGGAAATTTTCTGTGTAATTCAAGTTACAATTGAGTTTTTAGTAAATAAATTTTTTAGACTCTGGCACCCCAAGAATGCAATAAAGCCCGGCCACAATGTATCTTTTCATGTCTGGGCTATATTACATTTTGTGAAGATACTGGCAATAAAAATCTTAAAGAAAATATACTTCCAACGAAATGGTCTTTGGTACACCTTGGGAAACTCTTCCCATTTACCTAAAATCTTTTTATAGTCTGTTTATTGCCTTACAGGGAAAAAATCCCAAGGAGGCATTTTTTCACACATTAGAAGAAATTTTACCTTACCAAAAACCCAATATCCAGATGTCTCCAATTTATTAATATCAGACAGGTTAAAGAAAATAACCAACAAAAGAATAACTTTGTACCACGAAGATATAAAGATATGTTCTAGAGCTATTTGTTCACTGATTTGCTTAGCAAATATTCACTGAGCAGCTCCCATGTGCCAGGCACTGATGTAGGCCCAGGGTCAGCATCAGCCACCCAGAGGCCCAGATCTGTACTGCTCCTAGACTAGCGCAGGTACAAGTCCCTTCTGCGAGGTCCTGAACTACATGTCAGAACAAACAACAGGAAACAGAGCACACAAGTCCTTTGTGTATAGAGCTTAGTGTCTAGTGAAACATCCTTTAAAGGTGTGATCTTTTAGGACAAATAATTTTTCTCTCTCATGACAAATATTCTGCTACTCCAAAGCCAGGAATATGCAGGTCTCTCGCTTGTGACCCTCTCTTTGTGTAGCACTGTTAGTGCCAGTTCCAGCCAGTTAACTTCCATTTATTTGTAGCGGTCTTACCCATTTTTCTCACCTTAGCCCCAGTGCTACTTCCTGAAGTAAGCCTGCCTGAAAGTCTGCTCTTCGTAAGGGTTCTTTTTATGACCTTGTAAAATTGTGTTTACTTTCTTCCAGGCACTTATTTTATATGGTGACCATACTATGTTTTGTGCAATTAATTATTTGATTGTTTGCCCCACCATTACCAGATTATAAACTTTATGAAGTCAAAGATCAATTGTTTAAATTTATCAGTTTATCTCATAGTGCCTAGCAGACTTGATTGAAAACAAGCAAAGCAGCACAAATTTGCAAATATTAATCGCTGTAAACTACTGAATGTGTGAATGAATGATGAATGTATTACTTTTATTTATTTATTTATGTTTGGCTTTTGGAGACAGGGTCTTGCTATGCAGTTCAAACTGGCCTTCAGCTCATTTTGTAGCCCAGTTTGGTCTCGAACTTGCAACAACCCTCCTGCCTCAGCCTCACGAGTGCTGGGATTACAGGAGTGCACCACCATGCCCGGCTGATGAATGTGTTATAATGTTTATGTTAGCAGCAGTGGTAATTTGAAGATTAAATAAATTACATAAACTGCTCAAAACAATAAGGGTTGGAGTTACAGCTCATCTATTGTGTGTGAGGCTTTCAATTGCAAATAATTTTCCACCATGGGTTTTCCTGGTTCTTCACGTGACAAACAACAGATCATGAGAGTTCTAGGCCTCCATAGCCACCCAGTTTCGGTCTCATAATAAATCCTATCTACCTACCTACCTGTCTGTCTGTCTGTCTATCTATGCATCATCTATCTATCATCTGTATTTTATCCATCCATCCATCCATCCATCCATCCATACTATTGGTTCTCTCCATGGAGAGCCCTACTACGCTTGAAGATATGTTTTGTTTTGTGGTCTCCTGAACCAGACCCCAAGACAAGTAATTTAAGTGTAAATAATCTATGTGCAAATCCCAGGGGACACCACAGGAAGGTGAAAAAGTATGAGTTGCAAAAGTAGGAAGCCCATAAATTGGATGCTGTCAAGAAATTACCACTATAGCCCACAGAGGTTTAATCCAACCAGGCAACTTTGGGAAATAGTAAATGAAGCAAATGTGCATTACAGGCACCAGCTGTTTTGATGTTGAAGAAAGGGTAAGACACTGTGCTCAGAGGGATGCTTAGAAAATATAGATTAGATGCTGACCATCAGTAGAACATGTAGAATTTACAACAGATTCAGAACTCAATGATATTTAATCAGCACCAGACAATTCTTACATCTTTCATCAAAATTCTTTTTACTGAACTGTCACAATTATCTAAAAAGTTGGAAATATTGTCTTCATTTTTATGCATATATGCTCAAATTTAAAGAAAAATATTAATGAGATATTATGCAGTTAGTATAAAGGAGACTGCATTATATTTGGGCTTCCTGACTTAAACTACATAGGGTCAATCAGAGATATTTTTTTTTTTTTTGTGGTACTGGGGATCAAACTCAGGACCCTGCGCTTGCTAGGCAAGCGCTTATTCCACTGAGCTATATCTCCAGCCCTTTTTTTTTTTAATCAGAGATACTGAGAAGAACAGGAGTTCTAAAACATAGCAGCACCACTGGTAATAGCCAAACCTTGGAAGCAACCCAAGGGCCCATAAATTGGTGAATGAGTAAGAATATGTGGTTTTTTTAATACACTGGAGTACTACTCTGCCATAAAGAAGAATATACTTAAGACATTTCCAGGAAAGTGGATGCAGATTGAGTCTATACTCTTAAGTGAAATAAATTGGACACATATATGTAATTACCACACTGTTTCTCTGGTGTGAGGAACTGAAAGTGTAAATAAGGACCAAAATGTACAACAGGTACTGTGAAATAGGAAGAAAAATGTTCAAATGGAGAGGGGAACAAGTGAGAGGAGAGGCGGAAAGGAAAAGGAAAACATGAGAAAAGGAAGAAAACATGGTGACAAAGCTTTCGTAAATGCGGCAGGGGAGAGGGGTTGAGGGGAGGGTGGTGGAAAGGGGAAAAAACAAGTTATATCGGGCACAGGTGCAAGTTCTCTGTGATGGATGTTACAAAAATGTACTAGTAAAATGTAATTAAAAAAAACGAAATATTGACTTGCTTTGGAGCCCATTGCTGCCCAGGCTAACATCCAAATATCGGTGTTCAGAGATAGCATGAATATGAACCAAGCAGAACGGCCGGCCCCATCGCCATGAGGAGGGCCGTGCTTGCCTGTCCAGCAACCCTGCCGTGGGACCCGAGACAGCCCCCGAATCACCCTCAGCTTCGGTTTCCTCACTGGGAAGAGCTGCGTAACTTGTGCTTTAGAAGCCAAAGCAAAGCTCAAGTCCACTGCCAAGGCTGAATACCCTCAGTGCTATTCTATCCTTTCTAACTCACTTATCAGATGCCCTAGGACCTTGGCAAATTCTCATTTCTATTTATTCCTGTTATAAATATCAGTGTCCATAGTGAGTAGAACACTTTAAAGAGATCAGCTACTCCCGCAAACCTAAAGCTACAGGCCCTGGGCTAGGATAGAGAGAACAGTGTCTACGGAAATTCTATTAAATGTAAATACAAGGTTAACATTTTCCTTTGTCCAAGTTTTTCCTTCAGGTATGATGGTAACCACACAAGTATAATTGGCTTATTTTTGTTATTTTGATTAGCTAATTGATCCGTTTAGCAAAGGTTAAGCAGCTGTTACACGCCAGGCCCTAAGCTAGTCCTGCGACAGAGGAGTAAACAAAGCGATGTAGTTTCTGTCCTCAGATCGCAGAGGTCTCGCTGGAGAATCAGAAGCTAAAAAGAAGTGCACGAGAGTTATTTTATTTGTGGTTTTAACTGGAAATAGTGGATATGAAAGGTAACTTACCTTGCATAGTAAGGATTTTGAGAAAACCACCCTTAAGGTAGAGCTTTTAAAATATAACTTCCCTCAGAAAGAAATTACAGAGGAGTGTCCTCAGTTTTTGTTGAAGGACCGGCTTCAAGGGCTTTTCCAGAACAAGGATTTTCATGGGTAAGTCAACATATGACTTGCTGTTGGTTCATTTAGGCTCAATTCAGTTCAGCAGCGCTCAATTTAGTCCAATTCGACTTACCTTCTTGGCACTAGTGGAAAGGGACGACTCTTTCTCTCAGTACCCCGGAACATCCCCTCTCCATTCCCAAGGTCCTAATAAACTTTAGATTGATTTCATTGTCCCATGAGAATTTAGAAATTGACGTGAGGGGGAAAGCGATGTACCTTATACACAAATGGGAATAAATTACAAAATGTTGTAGGTTTTTCTTAATGAATGGGGTGATGGACTTGTCCAGTGGAAAGCAATTAATGAAGAATTATATCTCAATCTTTTCTAGAACAGAGAGCAAGAACTGCTATCTACATGCAGATTCTTCCTCTTTACTTCATTATTATTATTATTTTTTTTTGTCTTTTTGAGATAGGGTTTTGCTATGCAGTTCAGTCTGGCCTTGAACTCACTTTGTAGCCCAGACTGGCCTTGAACTCTCAGTGATCCTCCTGCCTTATGCTCCTGAATGCTAGGATTACTGGCATGAGCCACCACTCCTGGCTAGCTTCTTCCTAAATTTGAGTTTCTAGATAGGGTTTGTATTTTGTGTGCTTTTCTTTTTTAGCAAAATCCCTATGGTTCTTTCCATTTACTTTTAGCCAGAATCACTTTAAAAGTCAGTTTTGGGACCAGAATGACTTGTTCATAATTTGCCTGTTAGTGCAAGAAATGCCTTAGCAATTAGATATACAAAAAACATAGAACTAACTAAAATGAAGGTTAGTTGAAATTTTTACTCTGTTGTAAATATTTTCTGCTAGTAAAACTGGTGAAAATAAAGCAAAAGAAACTTCAACCAAAAGGACTTTTTGATCCCTTAATTTATTTTCAAGCTATTCAATTTAAATCAACCTCCAGAACATGTTTGTTGCCATTTTCTGCAGTATTGAGAACATATGGCTTATATAAAATGTTTCCAGTACAATTTAGTGATGATTTGGTTGCTAATTCTTTGGCTTTGGTTTTAATAATCTTCTAAGTAGAATTAAGATTGCAATTAATCAAGGTGGAAACTACTTATTTTCTTTTCAGTTAACTAAATAAATATTTTTCATGGCTCTATCATGTTAATACAATATGTCAAGTATTACATTATTTGCAATATCATAGGAACACAAGAGACGTCCAGAAAATTCACTTAGTATTTGCCAATTCTTGAAATTATTGTGACATTAGCCTGTAAAAATTTTAGATTTGTGGCACAAGTCATATGAAAAAGACAGAAAGCCTCGTCGAAAATGATCCAAAAAATAGTTTAGTCTAACTGTATTTTACCTGTCAAGAATCCCCAGAGAATTAAGAGGAAGGCACTGCCATTTCTTATAGCCTGTTTGGCTAGTCTAACTCGAGGAATCACCCAGGAGGCCTTGTTGAACAGCCATCCCTTCAAAAGTCCGAGTTTCTACTACCTGCCTGAGGGTGCTCTTGGTCCTGTACTGGTGTTATTTTTTTATCTTGGGATCTCATGGATCTGAGGGATCCACTAACTCATATAAACGCGCTTAGAATTACATTGTTCCCCTCTTCCCTGGCCAGCCCGATGCCAAGAAAGAGGAGTGTCCTTCCCTTTGACCAGAAATAGGCTTTCTCTAACCTAAGTAAAAATAATAAATATTGCAGCTTTTAAAGCACTTTAGATGTAGAAAGAATCTCTGTCCCAGCTCCCTGACATACGCCGACCTGAACCTTGTCTCTCAGCCCTCACACACAGCTTGCTGTTGTCAGCTAGAAATTCCAGACGTTGGCTGTTTAGATCTTGCTCAATATCCTATGAAGAAGTTCTATAACTTGGTATTCCAAGAAGCATTTAAATATTTTATTTTTTAGTATATTGATATTTTCGAAACATTTTGAGAGCACCTAATCCACAATATTTTAAGAAGAAGAACTTTAATATATGTTTATTGTAATTATCATAGGTTACAGGAATCTCTATTTTTTGTATCTGGCTCTTTCCAACACTCACAACACCATGTGTCCAGCTCTTCAAGGAACTTGCCTTGCGTGTCCCAGGCGTCAGTGGAAGGCCAATTCACTTTTGTCTTATTTAAATGCACTCTGGCCTCCAACTTCCCAGCTCTGTTTTTGCCTAACTAGGGACTGAAGTCAGGGCTTTCGCACTGAGCTACAGACCCAGCTGTTTATTTCATTTTTATTATGTCTTTGAAACAGTTCCTTGCTGAAGTTGCCTGTGCTGCGCTAAACTCGCCATCCTCTCCCCTCAGCCTTCCGCCTCAGCCTCCCAGAGTGTTGGGTTAAGCGATGTGTACCACCATCCCCGGCCCAACTCTACAGTTTCACATAGTCTTACCTTCTATTTAGAGAAAAATGCTTCAGTTTTTTTACCAGTCTTTAAATAAAGAGTAAATAAATTCCATATTATTTGCAATTAAGCATTGGTGGTTACTGTTTTCCAGTCTTCAAGAATATTAGCTGGGATAATTGTACTGCTGATGTCTAATGGTTTATTTTTTTAATTTATTTTAAAATAAAAGAAGGAAACATTAACAAACAGACATCCATTTACAAAATAGCATAAGAACAATACAAGCAATACAGAATAACAAAGTGGTAGGAAATTAACAATGGTTGTTGTATTACATATTGGTATCTTCAAAGTGGCTTCTCGGGAAAACAGACATACAAGATTGATCAAATAATTAATCATAAACTGATCCTTTCAGTGAAGCGATAGAAGTCAGTAGTACCACTATGTTAGCTATCCTGTATCTAATTGTTCATTGAAAGGAATAGTCAATGCTTAAATTTTTTTGACAAATTCTGCATGCTTATATCTGGTAACCTGAACAACTAATTTGAGGGAAACAATATGCACTATAACAACCATTGGTGAATTCCTACCATCTTGTCTGTGAAGCTCTGTATCATTTCTAATGTTTTTTATTATTCTTTATTCTCTTTAATGATTTGATCAGTCGTGCATTCTTACATCGGCAATCTGAGCAAGACTGATGAAGATGACAACATGCAGTATAACCGCCACTGTTAATCCCTGTCATTTTGTTTTGAAACCCTGTACCATTTTTATTGTTTTTTTGGTTTTTGTCCATGTTGTTGTTACTTTGTTATTTTTTATTCTCTTTAAAAGAAAAAAGAAAAAGCAGAAGCAGATTTATTTGAAGGAGAAGATGTTGTAGAGGTTACGATTCAGACATAGACTTGATAAATGTTCTTGCTTCCTGTTTATTGAGTTGCTTCAAGGGGACAAATGATGGATTAGTGACCGGGAGGGTAATGATAGGTGAGGGGCTCTGGACGAGGCTGTCTTTCCTCAGAGGCCTTTCTAGAGTTGTCTGTTACAGTAATGAATAACTAGTATGAATAAAAAGATTAATTAGTATATTTTTAAGGCTATTTCTAAAATATGCAGATTCCTACAGAAAAAATCTTCTGGAAGGTTAAACTGCTTTCCACGGTACAAACTATGGTCTTTGGCAGGTGCTGGGCAGTAAGAATCATGATTATGAGCTTCTCTCTGGAGCCCTGTGTGTCCTTGAAGCTGTTCATCTCCTCTATTTAACTAATATTTATGTCATACTTAGAACTGCACATCCAGAAGTGTCCCCATCATCAGCTGGAAGAAGTTATTCTATAGGTTTTCCATGTACCTTTTGTTAATGAGCAATGTGCTGCTTACCTGGTTGTTTTCCTTCAATAGGTAAACTTTATTTTTCCCCTACTTAACTGTAAGATTTTGCTTACTGCTTTCATTTTCTGCAGTTTCAATATGACTTCTGTGTGGACATATTCACCCTTCTTGGAATTAACACGCTGCTTCACTCTCAATAACCACGTCTCTATTTCTGGTAAGCTGCACATATTCACAATCCGCTATATCTTATCTGTATAAGAATACACATCAGCCTGCCTCACCACTGTATAGAAACAAGGTATCCTTACATACTTTGACCCCTGTTCTCACGAATATAACTTTTCTGGAAGCCCCTTTCAATACAAATAGGATATTGCCCTCATGTGTGTTGCGTTTTAACTTCTCCCCCCTAAATTCCCAGCTCTTTGCTTTCCCTGGCCCCGTTTTGCATGGCTTCCTTTCCCGCCTGTAGTGGGTGCTCTGGGCAGCCCCTCCCTTTGCCTAGCAGTACGTTTCTCCTCCGCCTTCTGTGAACATTGGCTACGAAGGGACCCCAGCTCCTCTTTCCTCTGATGAACTGTTTGTGAATATGAGAAGACACCTCACCAGCAAATGCTTAGAAGTCTATGCCTCCTTCGTATGAGTGACCCCTACCCACAATGCCTGGCTGGTGTGAGAATACAGCCAGCAAAGTCACTTCGCCTCACTTGGGACCATTCTGTGATGCTATTTCAGATGTCAGAATCCCTTCAGGATAGAGCTGAGGTTCTGCTCACCTGAAGCCACATCCTCGACTTGTCCTAGTCTCACCAGTTTCATCTCTCAGTAAGGGTCGTGGTTCAGTCCTCCTCATCAGAGGCTGTGCTGCTGTGGGACAATTCCTGCTCCAGGTGTCCGTCTTGTCTTTCTCCGACTTCTTCTCTGGTGTGTCTAATAACTTGGTAACCTAACGTGTTTTGCATTTTGATAACTATATTATTTCTTTTGTTTTAAAAGTTCATTGGTTCTTTTTCAAAATTGTGGATTTTTTCACAGTGATGTAGTTTTAACATACTTTTATGCCTTTAATAATTTTAAACATTTATTTCATAGTATCTTTGAGATAAGAATCTTAATATTCTCAGTTCTTCATGTTAACTAGACAGTTTGTTGTCATCGATGCCTCTACTTGATCACTTTCTCCCCTTGTGTGACCCACAATTTTTAAGTATGGGATCATTTGCACAGTGCTTGCCATTTCCTGGAAAGATAATGTATCTTGCCTTGTATTTTCTTTTGGCACCATATCCAAATTAATTTTATTGTGATTTTAAAGCTTTCAATATGGCATTTCAATAGTTTAGGCCAGGTTTTTATGCAAATTTCTCACTTTTTTAAATCATAAAGGTGATTTAAATTTATACACCCATGCCTAACCTAGATTTGTTACAGATTACGTATGCCAACCAAGATTCTAGTAAGATAGTAAGTTTCCCTGGTACTATGAGTAAACACTGTCTAGTCTCCTTTTTAACTGAAAAGCAGTTTGTATGCAGAGAAATGTACTTTTGCTGTTAGCCTGTACATTTTATACATTCGCTAGAGCGTATTACTTCTTCCTCTGTGACCATTAAAATTTGACATTCCCTCCTGCTGAGCAAAGAGGCTTTGATTTTGTTTTATTTGTGGGGCTTCTCTATCTTTCTTTCAAGCTCAATTGTGCATTTAGAAATCATTTTATCTATTATCCAGCCTAGGTATTCACATTATCCCAATTCATCCTTTGCCAGCATAACTATTTACCTTCCAGCATCTATAAATTCAAGTCATGCTTCTGAAGCAAGTTTTCAGAAAGGACGTAAAACAACAAAATCTGTTGCTTCAGAATGGAAGATATAAAAGGATATGCACAGAGAATATGGGTCAAATTCATTTCTACACTTGCAATCTCTCAAATTCTGAATCTGCTGTCTCAGCTTTCCTTCTTTCATGCTCCTGTCTCCCTCCCTTAACGATGTTTGAAACAGTATTTAGCATGTGACTGACGTGTTCAAAAGCACCAGCAAAGGGATTGGGAGCTCTGCAGACGGATGCATTTGGTAGGTTTGGTGTGTTTGGAAGAGGGACTGCAGAGAGAGCGTCTCGGGGAGTGCATTCTGTGCTCTCCCCAGCAGCATCTTCCTCACGCTCCCCCCCCACTAATTTTGCTTTAGTGTTGCAGAGGAACACTCAATGGCAGAGAGCCCTCAGTAACAGTGGAGTAAAGTTTAAAGATAATGTGGCAGAAAGGGAGATGGACCTATGTAATGAATATTGTTTTAGGCATTACGCTAAGGGCTGAAATCTGTCAGTCATATTCGGAAACCTTAACATGATTGTCTATGTGTTATTCAGTCCTGGAGCACTTTCTCATTTGTAGCCTTCTAAAAATTCTTTAGGCATTTATAATTTTTCAGGTCATAGAGGAAAACTGAATTCTCTGTTCTACTATGGGTAATCTGGAAACTATTTAGAACATCACAGGGTCTAAGGATAAAAACCTCATTTTATTTGCATCTCTTTTTTTAGGACTCAACAGTTAACAGGGTTAAGTAATATCCATGGTGAGCAGGATTCCCTGATCTGACAAGTATTGGCCCATGGATAAGATATGTGCTTTGCAAATGTGTGCTTTGGTATGCAAAGGTTGGTACCTTGTAAAGAGCTCTACAGAATGTCTATCCCAATCTACTATACCTAGTAACAAAAGTATCATTCTTAGGCCAAAATCTTAGCTGTGTGAAAAATATTTCTCTATGTCCTTTTCATACAATTCATCCTGCCTCCCAGCTCCCACTGCACGTTGTTGGTAAGGAATGCAGTTTCCAGTTCCACGAGGAGCCTTTCCAAGATTGCACCAGAATGTAGCAGGGTTTAAATATTCTGAGGAAATGAAGATCGATGTCCTGGGGAGAGGGCACAGAGCCTTCAAAATGAGTTACACCCCAGCTGTCTATGTTTTTTTAAAATTTTATCATCATTATTAGCTTTATTTGGAGACAGAGTCGGGTTAACTCTCTAGGTTACGCAGGCTGGGTCAAACTTGTGATCCTCCTTCCACACAACTGACCTTTGTAAAGCCCTTCAGATTTTGGTTGCTAAATGTTTGATGGAGCACATAATCTTCTAAGATTGCTAAGGCTGGGAATCTTCTGTTGTTTGTTTGTTTGTTTGTTTGTAGACAGTGTCTTGCTGTGTAATTCAGACTGGCCTTGAATTCATTGTGTAGCCCAGGTTGTCCTGGAACTCAGCACAATCCTGTTGCCTCAGCCTCCAGAGTGCTAGAATTACATGTCTGTGCTACCACACCTGGCTCAAGGTTAGGAATCATAAAGCTTAGAATTACCTCACAGAAGCATCCACCTTCTCTTCTTAGAGAACTCTTAATTACTGATTGTACATATGATCTACCACTTTCTACTACCTTTCAAATCCAGGAAAATAGCCATTTCCCAAAGTTGGGGGTTTTTTTCCATTTGATTAACAATAGCTCTGTTCATTATAAAATAAGTTTCATAAAGAAAAGTACAGAATTATAAATTTACACCAGATTAAGAACTCAAGATTTGAGGGATTATATCTTCACTACAATTGCTCAAAAATAAATAAAACAAATGATAACTAAACAAGGTGATGGAGATATTAATTTGGTTGATTTACTAACCATTTCACAATGTGTCCTACATCCAAAATCACATTGTGTACAGTAAACATATAAATTTTTATTTGCCAGTTATATTTTAAGAAATAAAAATTCTAAATCTGGGGTATAAGTGACTGGTAAAGTGCTTACCTAGCATTCACAAAGCACTGTGTTTGATCCCTAGTATTGAAAAAATATCTTAGAATTGTGCAATAGATTATTGAAAATTTTAAAATTCATCAGAGGGCTTAAGAGCAAATAGATACACAAATGATAGGATCAATGAGCTTGAAGATGGTTCACTAGAGCTTATTCAAACTGGAGTATAGAAAAAAACATGAAAGAACAGAGATCTAAGAACTGTTAACAAAAATAAGCAGTCTAACACAGGTGTCTGTTTTCTCAAAGACATAGCTCTATACATCAGAATAGCTCAGCAAATCCCAAACAGGACAAAAACAGTGAAGACTCCACCAAGGTACATCATAGTCAAAAACTAAAATTTAAAGATAAAAAGAGAAAGTACAACAGTACTCAACAAGAAAAACACAGTACACTCAAAGACTATGGCTTTATGGCTGACCTCTCATTAATAAGTAAAGAAAAACCATTACCATCAATGAAGTACTGAAAGAGTACGTCAGCTTAGAATTCTATATCCAGTAAAAATTTCCTCCCTAAATTAATATGAACAGTAACCATTTATAAAAAATATGCAGAAAACTTATCCCCAGTAGTTTTGCATTACAAAAATACTAAAGAATGCACATCAGGTTAAGGGAGTTGGCCTTAGCTCACAACTTAGATCTGGAAAGAAGAGGAAAAGAAGAAAGAGGAGGAGTGGGAGGAGGAAGGGGAGGAAAACAAGGAAGAGGAAGAATGAGAAGAAGGAAAAGGAGGAGGAAGAGAGGAAGAGAGGAAGAGGAGGGGCAGAGGAGGAGAAGGAGAAGGAGAAGAAGAGGAAAAGAGTGGGACTGGGAGGAGGGAGGGGTAAGGGAGGGAGAAGAAGATGATGACCAGAAGTGGTAAATATATGAGTAATTAGAAAATAATTTTTGATTAAAAAGTCAAGGGCTCTCTAAAGCAAAATAATAAAATTATACTACCAAGAATCTATTCCACAATTTTTCTCTATTTTTTTATACTCTCTTTCCTAAGATCATTCATGTCTCTCTTCTTTTCCAACAATTTGTAAGTAATAAACAAATAGTTTTACATTTCATTGTGTTGAGGCTTACATATATTCTCAGAGAGATATTTTATAGATTAAGGTAAATTATAATAAAAAACCTGAGTGCAAATGAATTAAATCAATGTACTACTTGATCATTGTTATGGTTGATACATTGTGTCAACTTGGGGAGTCTAGAGGTTCCGCTGAGGAATTCAGCAGGAAGCCAGGGTGCTTACTTTGTACACATCCTGAGCCAGTGGAAGAG
The DNA here is from genome assembly GCA_004027595.1 of Dinomys branickii. NCBI lineage: Eukaryota > Metazoa > Chordata > Mammalia > Rodentia > Dinomyidae > Dinomys > Dinomys branickii. The sequence goes on from PVLD010003448.1 coordinate 70,089, forward strand.
GAGGGCATGGACATTGTGTGAGAACTACAGGCCCCCTGGGTTGGGGGTAGCCTGTTTACAAGGTAAGGGAGAAAAAGAGGCTGCTTGCAGCCATTCCTCCCTTTTGCTCTTGTGTTTTTCTTCTGTGTTCTCCTGCCATGAACGTTTTCCCTCTATCATGTGCCACTCTGCCTCTGAGCCAGCCAAGTATGTACTGAAACTTCCACAAACTGTAAGCTAAATAAACCTTTCCTTCCTTCATTTTGAGCGTTGGGTATTTTGTCTCAGCAACGAGAAAAAAGTAACCAAGATAATCATTTAACAACCCAATTTTAAATTTAATCATCGATTCCATTGTTTATGTTAGGGATGGGGTTTCCATTTCAGGATTCTAAACTGAGAAATTAAGAGTGAAAATCTGTCAAACTGTATAATATTTTAAAAATATAATGAAATTATGAAAGGCTAATGCTTTGGATTAAAGTAGTATATTAGGCCCACCAAATCAGACCAAACCAGAATGGATTTACTCATGTTAGACGCCACATAAACTGTACTGAATGGAGCCAGTTTTTCAAAAATTAGATTCCCATCAGCCAAGCAGAAGGGGCACAGTCAGCCTGAGCAAACATGATAAGGTCCCCTCTGTGTTGACCACATAAGAAAGGAACTTTGAAGTGACCAATAATTGAAGAATTATTTCAACTCTTCAGCTTTTTGCCAGCCCACCTCCTCTGACTCATTGGAACATTTTTCTAAATATCTATGTAAGACACTACCTAATTCATAAATCATTAGGTTCAACCTTTAAACTGAGTGTGCTGGAATTATGTATCTTAACAATCAGTGTTATGGTTTTCTTGTGATGACGCAGCAGAAACTCACACAAAATTTTGGAATTTATCTAGCAAAGCTGCCTCCAGTATGTCATGATTAGGTCTATCTATGTTTGATTTATTAAAGACAAAGGGGATGGATTTTTATCCATATCTCCACATCATGTAGTCCATGAATGAAAATAATGAAAAAGAACTTGTGAGTAAACAGGAAGCACTGATCCTCAATACTTTTTCTGGGTTTGGTTTCACTCAATTTTGCCCGGAATGTGCACACGACCACCCTTTTCTAAGTCCTTTCTTGGCTCTCAGTGCAGGGTTTAGCCTTTCATAATGACCTATAATGATACTTTCTCTTGCATCCTTGGCCCAAAATACAAGGAAATAGAAGGAAGATGCTTTGAAAAAAAAATGCATTCAGTTCAATTTCTTCACCTATTTCTTTCTCTTTCCTTAGTTCAATTTAGTCAAGTAACAGTCAGTGGCAGCATAATTAAATGTATCTGAGGAAGAAGGAGACAACAATAAATTTGGTTGAGGGATGATTTTTTAAATCAGGAACTAAAGTAATACTTTAAAATATGTTTTAAAGTAGCATTGGCTATGCTTCTCTACAATCACACAGATACAAGCATAAGAAATATTTTATTTCTTCTGCCTGTTGTTTAGAAGAACTAATGTGAATGAGGTGATTTATCAGGATAATAATTAGTTTTATCTGAACTGTGGTCTGATAGATACTTGCATGCAAATCAGCATCAAAGGTCTGCATTTTCATGAAATTAAATGAATGAAGTAGGTCAAAGTGGTAAATCTAGACCAATGAGGTTAGCTGTTACTGCAATTCCAAAACAAAGCGTTTCAGCTTAGTAACCAGACACTGGCACCTATATTGTGTTTGAGATCTGCAGCTGAATATGGCTTTGAAGGGAAAAGACAAAAGCAGTGACAGATTGAAAAGAAGGAAACTACTGTGGCAGAGAGACTCTGCGCGCAGGGAGGAAAGGTGCTGCCATCACCCAGGGCTCTGCATATATGCTTTGGGGCTCGGAACCGGAAGTTCATGTTACCCTTCAAAACTTGAGGCTTTCCCTTACTTTATAACCCAGGTTCTGTTAAAAATGTACAAATTTAATTAAATAGGCAGTCTGCCATCATTATTTCATTTCTGTATAGCATAAGAAATTATTCAATTATTTTCTAAAAGCAAAGATTTGAGAAAAAAATCTGTAATCACTAATGACAAAGCCAAATTAAAGTTAGATAGAAAGCATCTGCTTGAATTTATTACATAGACATTGGGAGAAGTAAATTCAAGGGGACATGCCTGTAGCACCTCTGCATATATCCTATAAAGTAGAGAACATAGGACTGGCAGGGTGGATTATGCTATAGGGTGCTTCAACTTCTTCCTAATACATTTTTCCTCCAACTGCTTTTCTGTAGCACAAAGCTCACTGTTTCACACAGATTTGGAACTAATATGAAGTATTTAGTGTTTGATGAGTAATAAACAGATAAATGATTAAATAGACACATTGCCCCAAAAGCAGTTTTCTCCGAATCAGCCTTCTAGGTTGTCTTCTGAAGTTAATGGTATATGCTGAAGGAAGGCTTACCTTATTTCTTAACCAGAAGCTCCTAGCCAGTACTTCTGCTGAGGTATTTCCTGTAGCTGCCAAATCCCTTCATGTCCACTGTACTTTATCTCCTCAATGCCTCAGTAGGCATGAAATCACTGGGGAGGGGTTAGACATTCGTGGGTTGAGCAACAGGGAAGGGGGAGTCCAAGTGGCATGTGGGTTAAGTAAAGAAATAATGACGTCCACATAAATACATTTGTAATAATTTTCTGAAGTCTCTGACCTAACGCAACCCCCCAAGGCACAATGATTTTCAAGGTTATACACTGCGCCCCTTCCTCCTGTTACCTGGCTACCCAGCTGTTTGGCTCAGACACACAACAGTCAGCATTCCTTAGTGCCATGGTCTACACCTTCTTTGAAGATCCTCTTGCCTTGAGCTAGTTTGAATTAAGAATGTATCTTTTCTAAGACTTTTAAGTTTATTTCATGATTAAATCATTTACCACCTAAAAAGGACAGGAAAATGTTTTGCAATTCCAAAGTAAATTCCAAGTAAAATGTTGATAACATAATTTTTCTGGTCCCTCCCCTGGGCCCAAAAGTAACCCTTGGCTGCATAACATGGTATCCAAACTTGCCCTCAGTGCAGATGTCTTTGGACACTGCCCGCCTTCTCAGCTGAAGGGGTAACTCTCTATATCCACTTTAGAATAAATTCTACCTGACTCCTGCAGAACCACCTAGTTGTCGAGACTGAGTTCTCTCATCAGGCCATCAAGAACCAAGGCCCAAGGTAATGAGAGGCCAGTTCCTCATTGGGTCAGGACCCAGCTTCCTGGTAACAAAATGAATATTTTAAAATTTTTGATTAATGTTGTTTTTCATTTAGTTAAAACTCACTGAGAAGCAAACCTTGTAATTGTTTTACAACTTTATAAAATGCTTGTGGTGCCAAAGCCATAGAATATTTTGTTTTACAGGTTTTTTCAGCTTATTAATAAATAAGTTCTAAATTTTTAAATGTTATAGTTAGAGAAAAATATGATGAACATATTTGTGTATCCCTCTTGAATGCTATTTTATTCAGTTTTCTTTTTCAGCACCACAGAATGCAATGGTGCTTCTTGAATATTCTAATTTGATTTTAAGATCTGTTATTTTCTCTGAATGCCTCTTAACAAGGAAGTGGTTGAAATAGATAATCATGAAAGAGCACAACGAACATTGCTTTCAGTGAGGGATTCCAGGAAGAATTCACACTTTCTTATCATCACTGCCAGAAACAACCTTGGAAACGAAGTGGAGACCAAGTAATGAAATACCCAGATACTAGGGTTTTCATTAATTTCTATAATCTGTGATGTTAAACAAACTACTCTATGAAAAAACATAGAACAAGCTTTCACTCTTGCTTGATGTCTTGGTTACCTTTCTTTCATTGCTGAGACACAATACCCAGTGCCCCAAATAAAGGAAGGAAAGGTTTATTTGGCATCCAGTCTGTGGACGTTCCAGTCTATATAATCAGCTGGCTCCAACACAGGATGGCAGGGCACCAGGCAACATTTTGAAGTAGCACAAGACAGCAAAAGCAGCAAGAGCAAGAAAAGGGGGAAAGAAAGCCTCTTTTTCTCCCTTATATTGTAAACCAGCTACACCCACCCAGAGGGTGTGTAACACTCATAATCTCCATGCCCTCCTCTTGCACAGGGTCAGGATGAACAGAACATAAGGAACCTGACCGCCTACTCAGCCACTTACTTAACCTAAACTCCTCAAGTTGACACAATGTATCAACCGTATCACCAGAAATGTAAAAAATACCGAGAACTAGACTTGAAAAAGGAGAGAATGATAAAGTATCTGTGAAGAGCTCTGGTATATAGTGAGAGTTTCCTTGGGTTTGTTTAGCATTAAGGGTTTAAAATATTTGGTTGTCATGGTATTGCCAATGTTCAAGATGAGTTGAGGAAGATGAAATTCTAAATGTTTCTGAGGATATGATCCACCCAAGGTCTAAGCTTCTGATGAATGGTAAAACAAGACTTAGAATTAGTTTCAAGAAGCCCAAATTATACCACATCCCACAATTCTATTCATGACCCAGATTGTATAGACCTTGAGCTTAATTCCAATTCTACTGTAAACATCAAAGCACTCCATGTGATTCTTCCAAGTTCCTATAGTTTCTGTTGGACTCAGAAAATGATATCTCAAAGTGTGGTGCTTTGGCATACTGTACACTGCACAACTTTTCCATCAACAAAGGATCACAGGTATGATAGTGGTATCTTAAGAATAGAGTTAAAATATTCCTATCACCTAGTGATCTCTCAGCCATCTGTAATGTCAGTGTGAAATGCATGACACACATATTCATGGTGATGCTGGTGTAATCAAACCTACTGTGTTGCCAATCATATAAAAAGCACAGCACATACAACATGTATGAGACCTATCACTTATAAAATAATAATAATAAATGACCATGCTACTATACTATGCTTTCTGTAGTTATTTTAGAGAACATTCCATCCCATGAAAAAACAGCTTACCGTAAGACAGTGTGCTGTGTTCTTCACCTCTCTTGATGGCATTGTTATCTTTTGCACTTCATTTAGTCTCATTTTTTGCTCTTCATGATCTCTATGTGTGCAAAATCCATGGCTGTCGTTGACCATAAGAGACCAGGTTGAGTGGCTGACTTGGAATCCAAATTAAAAGTGATCTAGGATCAAGGACAACACATGCATAAAATCACCGGTCTCCAGGGAAGCCTCTCATCTCATCACAGCTCCAAACCTGAAGAAGAAGAACAAAATGGTGGAACCTGATGGATCTGCTTCACTGAGGGCAATGAGACTGATACAAGTCAATGAAGTTCTGATATCAAATATGGGACTATGTCCAGTGAATCAAATTAAGAATCAGTCACATAAGAGTCTCCCTCTCAGTGTCATTATTATCATAGCCAAGGAAATACATTTTTTTGTAAGGTTAAAAGTAATGGCTGGAACAGATGATGATGTGGCATTACAGCTAGCTCTGGGTAGCTTAAATGATTTAAGAATTGTTGTTCATTACATAATGTGAAAGTGAGTGGTGGGTCTCTAAAGGCTGAAGTAAAGGCATACTGTGGAGGAAAGGTGCTTGCTAAAGAAAACCTTCAGGCTGGATGAAACCTCCCTATTCTGGACATGAAAGCCTGAAGAGGCTTCGATCCATGCAAAGGCCAAGCTAATGCCAGGTTCCAAGGCTTTTCAGGATAGGATTACAGTCTTGCTTGTGTGAATGTTATAGGGCATAAAATGTTTGGAGGAAACTTGTGATCTGGCACAATGAGAATCATAGGACCTTTAAGCATATCAATAAGCATACACTGACAGTGAACTAGAGGTGTCAGAGAAGACCTGTCTCTTTCAAGGTGCCATCTTGGATTGCTCTACTGTTTAATGAGGAGCATTCCTTTCAAGACTTTTATTAGCAATACACATCTTTTTCAAAAAATTTGGTGATTCTAATATCAATATGATGCTTCAGTCTCTAAACACCACCTTTTTGATTCAACCAGTGGATCAAGGAGTTATAACAGCTTTTATGGCCTCCAACTTGAGAAAGACTTTTTCCCAGGCTCTTGTTGCATGTAATGGAAATACTAAGACAACACTAAAGCAATTCTGGAAGTCTTACACTGTCTATGACTACACCAAGAACCTTGGACTTCAAGTGATGTCACCAAGGAGTACACAAGTAGTATTTGGAAAACAACACTTGAGGGTTTTGTCCACAACTGAAAGGATTTGCCCAGGAGGAGAACATTGAAAAAATCAACAAGGCTGTGCTTGAGGTGCCCAATGTCTTGACCCTGGGCATGGATGAGGAGGACACTGAGGAGCGCCTGTAGGTCCTTTCTGGAGGTCTCGCTTCAGGAGCAGTTGCTGGAACCGAAGCCAGCATGCACAGCAGAAGAGGAAGCTAGAGAAAAGGAAGCCACAGGGAAGAAAGAAAGAGCCACCCCAAGAAACTCTTGGTGAGGGGACTGGCAGAAGCTTCTGCAGACCTCCACGAGCTCTTTACAGAGTTTAGAAACATGTCTCCCAGCTCTTAGAGCCTTTCATTAATAGAGAGATTTGCTATTCACAGTGATTCACCTACTTAGAAGAAAATCTGTGGTGAAAAAAAAACTAAGGAAACCAGCATGAGCATATTTCTGAAAAGTGAGCCCTGCTCAAGGAGAGCCTCAGGTCTCCCAAGAGGGATTCCAGAAGAAAGTGCTGTTTCTGTATGAGGTCCCTGTATACTATCGTCCCTGAAAACCTGCCAGTGGGACAGGATCGTGTGTGTGTGTGTCTGTGTGTATGTGTGTGTGTGTTCATTTTCAACAGAAAAAAGTATAGGAAAAATAAAAGTGGAAAAAACTTATAGACTATAGATATGAACGACATGGTGTACACTGGTTTTGCATTTTAAGGTGTTATAAGAGTCAAGAAGGCAAAGTTTAAAAGTTATAGATGGAAAATGTTATAAAAAGCTAAAGTCAATCTATTATTGAGAAAAAAATGATTATTGCTAAATTCAGCATAATCTCTAAGTGCACAGCATTCATAGGGCCTGCCATAGAGCACAGTCACGGCCTGGGCCTCTGCATCTCTCATCTCTCCCTCACCAACACACTCCCAGCAGGTACAGGTTCCATTGCTCCCAAGGGTCCTGCATAGGTGCACCTTTATTAAAAAATATTTTTCTCTGTATCTTTCCTGTGCTTACCTGCACAAGTACTTATCGTCATGTCACAGTGGTCTGCAGTATTCAGTACAGCGCCATGAAGCCGCGGTGTGTAACTGGGAGCAGAAGTCTACAGTATATAGCTCATGCATGCAGTAGGCTTCACCCCATAGTGCCAGGTAAGTACACCCCGTGATGTTCCCACAACGATACAGTCACCTAGGGACACACTCTCAGTTTGGGCCCCAAGTCATTAAGCAACACAGGAATGTGTTTTGAGCTAACAGAGGTGTTATAGTTGATACATTGTGTCAACTTGGGGAGTCTAGAGGTTTAACTGAGTGATTCAGCAGGAAGCTGGGGTGCTTACTTTGTAAACATCCTGAGCCTGTGGAAAAGGAGGACATGGAGATTGTGTGAGAGGTTCACGACCCCTGGGTGGGGGTAGGCTGTTTACAATGTAGGGGAGAAAAGGAGGCTGCTTACAGCTTTTCCTCCCTTTTGGTGGTTGTTTTTGCTGTGCTCTGCTGCCCTCAAGTTTGCCCTCTGCCATGTGCCACTCTGCTTCTGAAGCAGCCAAGTGTGGACTGAAACTTCCACAACTGTAAGCTAAATAAACCTTTCCTTTCTTCATTTTGGATGTTGGGTATTTTGTCTCAGCAACGAGAGAAAAGTAACCAAGACAGGAGGCCAAAAGGCCTGAGAGGCAGACTCTGCAACCTTCTTCCATACCTGTATTTCTCCCATAGTGAGTCATGGAAACCAAATTCCTCTTCCCCAGGGGGCCATAGAAATTAGGCCCTCTTTCCCAAAGCAAGCCAGAAAACCTAGAAGTGTTGCTCTGTTATTCTTGAAGATCCTCATTCCAAGGAGCCCTGCCTCCCACCAGAGAGAAAGAATACTCACAGAGAGACAGGCATGCTGATGGACTCACCTTTCATCCTGTCACCGTTAGAGCGGACCAGTGGTGGTGAACCCATGGTGCACGTGCCGTGATGGGCACGCAGACCTCTCTCTGTTCACACATGAGCCAAGTCACTCCAGCACCATGCAACAGCAGAGCATCAAGTGACAGAGCAGTATTGGTTCTTTGCAATAAACAAAGTGGGTTTTGAATGCAGTTTGGGCACTTAGTCTCTGAAAATTTTGCCATCACTGGAGTAGATCTCTTATCCAATCACATTTTTACATTTTCTCCTTCCTTCATGGAACCTAAGCATAAAAATACAGCTCTGTAGTGGGCCACACCTGTAACCCCAGCACTCTGCAAGATGGAGGTGCGAGGAATGCAGGTTCAGGCCTAGGCTAGGCAACTTAATAACTTAGTGAGACTTTGTCTCATAATAAAAATAAAATACTGCAGGGGATGTAGCTCAGTACAAATGTCCTGGGTTCTGTCTTCAGTACTCTCAATAAAAAAATAAAGACAATTTTCCCTTTCATTTCTGAGGGTTTCCTTTCTATGTAAGACTTTGATTTAAAAATGCATTATGATTTCTCTTTCCTTAACCTGTTTTTATGAGTGCCGGCTGTGACATGACCTTCATGACTGGTAAGGAAAGGTATCACACATCTCCCTTCTCTGCCTCAACTTCATGCGAGGATCTGCTTCTCTTTTCTTGTAATGTCCAGGGGAAACTGGGTCCTAATCCAGCCAGGAACCAGCTCCTTGCTTCCTTGCCTTCCTGTCTTTGTGCTCTTGACAAAAAAATCAGTAAAGATGTATACACCATACAGAAACACAAGTAGACTACTTTGTAAAGTAGATCTAGACAGAGTTACACATTGAAGTGAGAAGGCAGGCAGTGCCTCTGAAGCTGTCTGCACCGAGGGATTTGTGTATCTTTTCACGTACACGAGAATTACTGCTGGGGTTCAGGGAACTATGGTGGCTACAATACTTATCAACTTACTTAGAAATTATTTTGGAATTGCAAAATGTCTTTCTGTACTTTGTAGATGGTCAGTGTTTCCTCAGGGGTTTTCATTATGAAGTAAACTAACAAAAGAAGTTTACAAAAGATAAAACTTTATAAAAGGTAAGTTCTTTATTTAAACCGGGTGCCAGCCCAAGGCAGGAGGGTCTTTAAAGAGCATTTCTTTTTCTGATATCACTGGGCAGTGGACTCTGGAGGTCAGGAATGTTGAATGCCTTCGTGTGGAGCTAGAGATGTAGGTGGTCAGGTAGGCAAGGAATGTGCACGCTGTATAACTCTAAAATCAATGTACTCTGTGGGATGGCTTTACTTCTGAGACCTAAAAATGATTTTAAAGGTCTTTGATTCTTTACTCACCTGACAACATGTGCTAATTTGGACACACCCCCTCAAGCTCACTTAGTAGAGTCTTACTACTTGCATAATAATAGTGAGAACAGATTCACCTCTTCACCTCTCTATAAAAACTCTGTTCCCAACATGTAATACATACATTTACTAACTTTCATAAGATGCTTCTTGACCTCTCATGATAGTCTGTCTCTGAATTTCTGCTACACCACTATAGACTAAACTCCCTACAAGGATCTGCCTATCTTGAATACTAAGGTGGCTTCCCCGGGGAATGCTCACAAATGCAGTACCCAGATATGACCTTGCAAAGAGTTCTGGTGACAACTTATATATGTTACTGAAATATGCTCTGTTTGTGACGTTATCACACAACATCATATATGCTTGTGTAGACTGTCATATCACTTTAATTTTCATTGCTTTTACACATTTTTAAACTAGAAAATAAATTTTGAATGAAGACCAATTTTATAAGATTATTGTAAAAGTACAAGCATTTAAATGATAAAAATGTTGGTTTCTTTCCGCACTTAAACCTTTGTTAATTAATTCCCTCTTTTCATTATTCATCTTGTAAGATTTTACATGGTTTTATCATTGGGAGACAAGGAAGCAGTTTAACAACACACCCTTCTGTCTGTGCATGAACTAACACATGTGCAGTAGCCAATCAATGACAGATGTTTGATTTTTAGACTATACTGTACCTTTACTTTTTATAAATTTTTATGATTTTTTTTCCCTTTAATTGTACTTTCAAGGCTCTTTACTCAATCTTACCATTTTTCTCCTTCTACCATGTTTTCCGAGACCTTTATGTATTCTGTGTATTTCTTTACAATAGCAACTTGTTCTTATTTCAGAGATATTATGGAATCAGTCTTCACTTTGCATGGTAGTGAAAAATTATTAAAAAATGACCATCCAAGCTGAAACTGTGCAAAGTAATCTCAATAATGGAAAAATTTCAATTTTTCTGTGAGCTTTAACAATATTTTTCATAACACCAAAGGCACTCCAAAAGTAACAAAACTAATGTTTACCTAGTACACTATAATTTAAAGCATATAAAGCATTGAAAATGAAAATGATTTCTATCTTAGAACAGAAGGTGCCACCTCCTCATGGCATGACTTATAATAGTAACAGACCACATTTTCTGTGTAAATTGTCATGCTCTGTTTCTTTTTTCTATTTTATGGTACTGAAGCCAGCACTGGGAAACAAGCAGCAACTTAACGCCATGCACTGCTGTCCGGGCCGCACACTGACTGCATCCCCAGCCCTTATTTTCTGTTTTGAGACACGATCTCACTAAGTTGCCCAAACTGGCTCAAACTTTTGATCCTCCTGCCTCTGCCTCCTTGAGCACTGGGCATATAAGTATGTACCATCACATCCAGAAGTTATATGTTTTTCTAAGTTTGGTTCTGTTTCTAACCATTTATCCATCATGTTTTTATTGTCATGATATATCTCCAAGGAGTCTTTATTGTGAATTATTTTGTAAATATCACTTCCTATGGGACATCTTCACTGTTTCATCACATTTTTATCCACATGAATATTTAACAATTATGATATCTAATTGTGTTAACTAATCTATAGAATCTATGCACAAACTTCATAATATTATCCCTTTTTTGTTTTACCAACTTGACAAGATGACACTAATAAGTGGATTCCAACTCTTGAAATTACACTTTTTTGGCAACAAAAAATTTCATCTTCTGGTCTCTTATACTTAGCATTTCCTTTTCATGTGGCAGCTGACTGCAACAATGAGTACTAACCAAGTTAATTTTTTCTAGTATAGTCTTCAATCCAATCATAAGAGCTTTCTATTCTTAGTGCAAATTAATTTGAAAGGTATTAATACAACCTTGCCTTGTCAGTTTTAAAATTTGGGGCATGTTGAATATGGTAATGAAGGGCTAGTTCCCCCTCAAATCTTTTCTTTGCTATCACTACTTTAAACATTTTAATCCTATCTAATCTCACTTCCTATGAAATTTTAAACTCCATTGCCAGCCTGCTATGGTGGCACATGCCTGTAATCCTAGCACTTGGGAGGCTGAGGCAGGAGGATCGTTGCAAGTTCAAGACCAGCTTGGTCTACAAAGTGAGCTCATGGCCAGCCTGAACTGCATAGGAAGACCCTGTTTCAAAAACATGAGAGAGAAAAAAAGAGAAACTCCACTGCTACACTTAAACCTTTGTTAACTAATCCCCTCCTTTCATTATTCATCTTGTACAGTCTTATATGGTTTTATCATTAGGCGACAAGGTGGCAAGTTAACAAAACACTCCATCGTCTCTGCATGAACTAACACCTATGCAATAGCAAATCACTGGCAGACTTCATAAAACAGTGAAATTGTTGTCCCTGATCATCACTTATCATTACTTAGTGACTGAGCAGAGAAGCTAATAGCAAAGTCTGTGCACCATGAAATTACATTTAGCATACAACTGTATTGACATCTGAGTTGCATTGCAGGAAGACTGATGCTATAAACTAAGTATAGCAGACGCTCTGCTGTGTGCTATGGTTTGTCCCCTCTGAAACATATGCTGAAATTTCATTCTCATTAGCTAATATTAGGGAGTAGAACCAGGTGGGAGTTTAAAAGGTGATTAGGTCTCTGTATGTATGACTGAATTAACCCATTCATGCTAATTTAATGAATTAATAGATTAGTGGTTTATCACAATAGTGAGTTTGCCATGAAGAAAGATAAGCTTGAGTTAGATGTAGAAAAATGGAGGCACCTTGAGACCATAATGTTCAGTGGAATAAACCAAATACACAATCTTAAATAATCACATGGCTTCTCTTATAGGAAAGACCCAAAATATAAAGAGCAAAATAAAAGATCAGAGGAAACAGGGAGATAGATCTTTTGCAAAAGAGAAGGGAACCAAGAAATTGCAGGAGAAGAGGGGAGAATTCCTTCTGAGTTCCATGTTTTGACTGAGGAATAACTGGACTGCCAGCCCTGGTGAATAAGTTGCCCTGCCTAGAAATAACCCCGTAGAGTGCCTTTCTAAGACAGCAACCACTGTTACCCAGAAACCCAATAAAAGAAAAGCACCTGATGTTCATAAGAAAATCCAGTCTGATAGAAGACTATACCCTCTGGCTATGAGTTATAGGGTCTATAGTCACAAAAATAAATGCCTCTTCAGATTAAAAGCAAAGGACTTGTGAAAGCTTCAATCTGGATCAGATGACAACACTTTCATAGGTTTGATGGGCTCAGACTAGGCCACACAGGGCTCCCTTCTTCAGCTGGGCCACAGGGAACCCATTGTACTATCACTGGGGCAACTAGGACTCTTGACTCTTGCCCCTTCTACCAGGCACAAACTTGGAGCCTGGGAGGACATCTCCTGTGTAAGCCAGTCCCCATACTGCTTCCAGGAAGGAACCTCCTCTTCAAGTAAGAAGCAACCATCTTCTTTGCACCAAGCCTGTCAGCTTCCCTTTCATTTAACCCTACCTTTTCAACTTTTACTGTTCCTTGAGGAGAAAATGATGCCTGCATTAGCCTTAGACAGGTAATCATATCCTAAAGTTCTGAAAACTCTTCTCCCAGAGGTGTGGGCTAAAGACATGCCTCTGGGACTGGTCATCAACCATGCCACTTCACTGTGACCTCCATGGCTGTCAGATGTCATAGGAAGAACAGACAGGCATCCAGCCACACATCAGCCTGATACTGTTAATCACCTTGGGCAAGATCTCTGTGCTGTCAACAATGCAGCCATCACTTTGAATTCTGTGGTTCCCAGCCCATACACCCTTTTTGGCCTGTTACTCAATTGCCACAAGGTTTATGAACTCTTCCACTAATATGTGGAAGGTTCTAGGAACAGATTTGGCTCTTGGGCAGCCTGTTTCTGTCTCTTCCACACCTATGCTAGTGTCCCAACAAAGAAAAAACGAGGCTTCAAAACTGTAAAATGTCTATAGGCTGTCAAACTGCTAAAATATACCCCTCCTGCCTGTAAAGCCAGTTCAAGACCTCTGAGCTGCCAATGCCACCACAACTGCCCTCTGTGACTGCCTCAGTCTTCTGCCACTCACAGCCTGCTGGTACACCTGCCTGGACCAAAAGAATTCCTTCCTCTATCTTTGGTTGGCTCCTGTTGCCAGTCCTTCTTTGCCTTTAAATGGAAAGACTACAGTTCTGAACTCAAAGGTTAACTGACCTGGACTCAACCTCCCAGAAGTTCAAAAAGTTGTTTCTTCTTTTAAAAACACTTCTGATGAGTGATATCTAAGATGTCTGCTGGAAAGACACAAAAATTTTGTTACAATATCTGGCAGAAACTGGTTATAAGAAAAAAAGAAACTCAGCGAATTTCTTGGAGCTGTTGGCCTCTATGGAATCTGGATACTTGAGTTCACAATAGCAATGATGTTTACTCAGACTGTCAGCCCCCGGGAGTGCCCAGGGGCCCACCTGTACAAATACTTGACCCAGTTACAAGGGCTGCCTCCCCCCATTTTGCCTTTATGTTCTATAGCTGCTGTCCTTCCAATCAAAAAAGCTGATAAGATCACCTTAGGCCAAGACATAACTGTACAGGTGCCACGTGCTATGCTGGACCTCATTCAGTAGTAGTGACTCTTATGCAAAATCCCGGCCTAACTCTTGTGATAAAACCACTCAGTCCCTTCATGTACCTGCCCACAGGGCTGGGCCCAACAGATCATGCCTGGTACTGTCTGATAAACTATTCCCTAGCTGATCAGACTTAAAAATAAACTCCCTGACAGATGCTGAGTACATACTGTTTATGGATGGAAGTAGCTCTGTTAGGACAGGTTAGACATGTTGTGGTCACCTTGGGCAAAGTTATTTTGGCCAAAGCTCTCCTGCCACTGCTTCTTGCTGCTGTTTGGAAATCTGCCACCAGAGCAGAGCCAGACCTGCTCCCACTATATGTTCTGCAAGCTCAAGCCACAGCACTGGCACCCACAGCCCTGCAGCCAGCTCAGGCTTCAGCATCTGTGCCACTGACCCTGACCTCCACCTGACATGACTTAGTGTTCATCGTACCTACTCAGCTGGCCAAGACAGTACAAGTTTGTAGGGTCATACTATCAAAAAAGTCATACAAGTTCTAAAAGAATTCAGAAAGAGCTTGTACCAGCTCCCAAAAAATTTAGCTAAAAGACCAGCTATACCTTTAGGCATTCCTGTATATACATATAACCCAGGTACATAATAACTATCTCTACAAGTTTCAGAAATTCAGCTTTAGATATGAAGAACTTACTGGGCCAGACAGTTTATTCTGAAGACATAATGTACTCAAAGTCCTCCTCTGGTCACTCCTGACACTGACCAGCCCATGCATGGCTGAGGCCTGAGGACATCATTCACAAGATTGCTCCATACCTATGCTCCTTGGTTTTTGTGCCTTTTCAGGTTGCTTACCCTAGTCCTTGCTTTGCCTTAGCTCTATGGATGATTGTCCTGAGAGAATAGAAAATAACCTGTTAAGTCCCTTACAAATGATAAAGATTTGATGAGCATCCAAGGCATATTGGACACTCTCCTAGATCAAATTAACTCCTTCCCCCTCTTGCCAGACATATGTAATATGCTCAGCAAAGATTTACCAGGGAAACTAAAGAGGAGGAAATGTAACAGAAAAAATCCCCTCCAGCCAGTATACTTCAGTTTCTTAGCTGCTCGGGTGACAGTTCCTGTTGCAGTTCCAGTTGCTTCTGTCTCCTAGAAATGCCTGGTCACTGTGATGCGCAGCTGGTCACTGACAGTTGTCCCAATTGACAAACCATTCTGCCTCTGTACTTCTTGCTTGCTTATCCCGTATCAGCCCTAGACCATGAGAGACCAGGGCCTGATACTTTGGGAATGATACCCATCAGCACCCATCGATGTTGTAAAATAAATCTGCCTCCAGATGCTGGATGTTGTTTCAGTGTTTCTGGTTGCTGTTGCAGTGTGACATTAAGAGCTGGGTGACCTAGGCAGGCCATTTCTTAGGAGTACCATACAGAAATGCCTTTCAGCCTGTTGAGCTGGATGGGCTCTGCAGAAAACACTCTTCCAGTCCCCATCTGTCTTGCTGCCTGTCTGTTTGGGGCTAAGTGGGGGGAGGGGGAGGTGTAGGGTGTTTAAGTTACTTCCCATTAACTCTCCTGTTTTCCAGTTTGGTATCTTTATTCTCTACCAGTAAGTTCAGAGACCCCTGTTTTCAGCCCTGAAAACAGGACACTTTAAGTGCAATGCGACCACTTGCTGTTTTTAGACCCACCTTCCTTGTCTTTTCCATGGGTCCATTATGCCACCAAGTCAGAGTTTATTGGGGATGGTGGATTGAAACTGTTGCTGCTTCTTGCTTTGGCCCTTTGGTGTTTGACTCAGATTCTCTCTCTCTGCCTTCTCGCTCCCTGCCCTCTCCTCCATGCTGAGCATGTAAACTGTGCGCACGCCAGGCAATAGCTCTGCCAAGAACCTATATCCCAGCTTTTGATCAGCGCTGTTCATTTCCCACTTACTCTTCACTTACTACTAAATTTGGCTGCTATTTTCCCCTGTTTCTCTGTCCTAATTTTGAAATAAAAAGTATTACTGTCATTTTAGTGGGGTTCTATAAGAAAGAGAAGGTTAAATGTTCGTGGTCAGTTTACCATCTTTATTCTAAAACATCTCATTTTGAAAACACTTATATACCAATGAATATGTTTTAATACCTCGTTCAATCTAAATACTTGAGCAGGTTGAACCCAGTGTGGGAAAAGATGATAAAGATGTACTTTTGTGCTCTTTTTTTATTTTGGCTACTTTCATAGAGTAACATGTTTTTTTTTTCTATTACTTTTCTTCTAGACATGTATTAATAAAGGCTCTATCACTTGTTATTGATTTTTATGTTTTTGTATTAAGAGGTATATAGAAAAACCATAAATAGTGTAAGAGCATTTTGGATAAATGATTTATAACACTTTTTGTGAGAAGCCTTCAGTGGAATTATTCAACTGCATCTCTTGGCATTTTAAATAACCCTGTTAATATATTCTGTCATCCGCATCTGTTTTGATTTAAGGTTGGTTATGCAGAGATGCCGTGCGGCGAAAAGCCACCTGATCACTTTGGTGGGGTATTATTTATGTATTAAGGTATTTTCAGAGAGGAAGCATAAAGCTGCTGCTGTTAAATTATGTCCATTTTATTAGGTTTCTCCTGGGTGGATTACTTAGAATATTGTAAAGTAAAACATCAGAGATATTCTTAGAATTTGTATCACTGAGTTTTTAAAACCAGCTCAATGAAACCTGCCGCTGATTCCCCAGCCGGCAATTCTCTGACTATATCCCTGGGGGAAATACATTGCACAGTCAAAGGTTAAGGCAGAGGAGTGCTGTGAGACGCGAAGCAGCCAATCGGCTGGAGAAGGTCTAAAGATCTGGTGCCCGCAGGCAAGCGCACCAAGCTGAGCCGGTTAGTCTCTGATTGCGGATGAACACCACATACGTGTTGTAAATGTTCCTTATGTTGGCTGCAGCGTGCGAGCAGACCCGTGGCTAAGAAGAGAGGAATAGATGCCCTGCAAAAATTCTACACAGCAGCCGACAAGACACACGCTCCTGTGCGGGAATGTTCTCATTCGAAGGTATTGGTTCTTTTTCATTGAGTTCCTATATTTTTTAAGAATTACAGAAAGCAGAGCAGCTGGTACTGGTCAAGAATCCCTGCTTTCTAGTAATGCTTTGTTCCTGTCCTCAGTCGAAATGCCAGCTTTAAAACGGTAACCTCCGGGGGAGACCGTGCAAAGCAGAATAAAGGAACACTTTACATTGCTTAAGCAGAGTGTGCACAGGCCTTTTATTAGCACGGACTCTTTGTTAATGTTGCTATTGTTCTGAATGTGAGCTGGTTAGAAATGCAGCTTCAAATCATCACATCCTACCTCATCCCCAACTGCGAGCACCCAATGGGAAAGATGGGGGTGTGGGTGGGCCACGCACTGTATGTTTGCTTCAATTTATGTTGCTATTGATATTACTGTGTATCAGCCTTAGACAGGAAAAAAGGTCTAAATTGCTGATCAAAAGGAGGGAGAGGATTTAGCCAGTATGCAGATTTTTCTTTGCTTAAGACACAAGTTTTATACAATGCGAGCACTTTGCATATTTTCATCGTACTCAGTAATTAAGGTGCCTTCATTATCATTTATTCCCGACAGCTAAAAGTCATCAGGATATTAGGAGCCCCTGTTTGACTTGCCAGGCTAATTGGCAGGATAATTTAATATGGTATAGAGTAACAAAAGACCCGTGAGAAACATACTGCACTAGGTGAGGCATGAGATTGCTTTGTGGAGCATTTATTTTTGAGAGTGAGCGTCCTCTTTGTCTGTCATCTTCAGTTATCTTTCGGAAGGAGTAGATAAAACAGAAGCTTCCATCCCATCCCATACATTTCAGCTGACACAGTTATTTATTCTATACATCAGGCAAGACTGAATTTATGTCGAAGATGAAATTGTTACGACACAGGAGACGTGGCTCTAGTAAGTGGTTCATTACCCTTCGCCAGCCCTGTGAAGTTACACGTCAGTGGCTTATGAATGGCGACCTGACCGAAGTGGGGAGAATCTGGTTTCTTGGAACAGACGTGAATGTGGGAAATGTTTTGCTCTGTTTTCTACTTATTTCTAAAAAACATGACCCACAGAAATGTTAATATTCATAGCAAATTGTCAGGTCAGAGCTGGCATTTTTAATGATTTGTCTCTGAAAGCTCGCAGAAGAACCTTCACAGATTCTTTGTGAAGTTATTTTTAAGAAGAGGGGAAGTATAAGGCAGTTTCTATGCCAGTCTGATGCTGGCTTTTATTCTTTTCATCCATGTGTGTATTAATTGTGATCCATGTAGCTAAATACACTTTACTTCTGTTATATTATCAGTTGTGGTCTTACGGTATACTTTGTGATCTTTAGTTCCTCTAAATATTCATAGTGTGTATGATTTTATAAACACGTAAAACTAATATGTATAATTAATGGTTAAAATCATTGTTATAGTAATACTATCCATTATAATAAAATGTCATAAAAATTGAAATTATAACACTGAGATTAAAAAAGCAACTATAAAATAAAATAAGAACTTTTTCATATGTGTGAAATCACTGTCTTATTTACTTCTATGTTTAAAAAGTTGCTTTGAGAAGGTAACTTAATTAATTGGGTGGACAACTGTGACGGATAATGGGAATGTAAGTGTTAGTATTACTCTGCAGAAGAGTCTACAGAAGGATAGTGTCTTGTGCTTGGCCTATAAAAAGAATTCTTGTCCCTGATATGATGTAAAATCTGTATTCTGCTAAAGTAAGATTAAAAAGCATAGGTAGAATGTAATCTCAGAAAATAAGGTTGGGGTCCATGAGGCATTTTAGAGCAGCAAAAGACGGGTTAATGCAGGGAGTGGATTAAAGTAGAAACAGTGGCATCTCGCTGAGAGGTCACACAGGAATATCAGAAAAACCTGGCTTAAACCCCAGCGCTGCCACCTACTCCCTGTGTGGGCTAGATGTGAATTAGATCTTCTTGACTGGCAGAGTTATAAGAAGCCCATACGATTATAAGTAATTCATGTAAATATCAGATGGGTGTAATTAGAAAGATATGAAAGCAAAATAGATTCTCACCTCATGGGACTGACTGACCAGCACTATGACACCCCTGGAGAGGGACTGACGCCAGGAGCAACCGTAGGAAGCCTCTTATTATATTTACGTCTTCATCTCTGTCCTCACCCCCATCCTCTTTTATTTTTCAACACCTGAACTTCTACCTTTGAGAACATTACTTTCAGTTTATGTCTTGACCCCTATTTAAATGCAAATGGCCTTGGGAAGAATGCTGTAAGATTTATTACCACTTGGTGTTCTGGGGGACCTGACAACAGATGCTTCCTGGGCAGCCAGTAGAAGAGAGACTTTTAGAAAGGAGAGACTGGGCAAAAAGATGCTATTGAGAAAGCATGAGGCAACTGGAAAGTTTGGGGTCTGGGAAACACCCTCTGTAACATGGACACAATTTAGTAAATGACTAGAGAGTAAATAGGAACGTATAATTGGGTTAAGAGTCCAAACTAAAGATGAAAGCCCACACAGGCGACAGTCTTGAAGAGAAACAGGATACCATCAATGTGGGCATTGGCTGTAAGCAGTGTCTTTCATGCTGTTTGCAAGAACTTCTTTGCTACATTGAAGGGGATACACAAGAGGAAGGGGAAATGAAGTGCAAAGGATGGAGGGTTCGTGCGTGCGGTGCAGAGCTTTCTGCCCGGGCGCGTGTGAGAAGGTAACGCGAGGAACAGCTTTGTTGGGGGCTCACTGAGGCTGTATGCAGACTAAATCCAGCATCACCACAGGACATAATGCAGCCCCTGAGCAGGATGATCTTCAGACTTGTGTAGCCATCTAAACTCTCCCTATTCAAGGGAACTCAGAGGAGCTGCTGGATTGTTCTCCAATCTGAAGCTAGCTGCATTTGTTCCCACCTGTTAAAGAGGGAGGCTGCATGCTCTTTGCAGACCAAATGCCCCGGCAGGGTGGTTAACGGGAGGGTCCTGATGTTCTGCAGGTCTTTGCTTCCCCTGGCCAGTGCCGCGGTGGGAACTGTAGCCCCACTCCCGTCGAAACGTCTCTGCGGGAGTGAATACTATAAAATGCTATTTTACCTGTCTGCTTTCTACTACTTATAGTGTCCTTCTGTTCACAGTTTCTGTTTGTTTCTCTTGCCAAATTGGGTTCTTCCAGCAAAAGAATGGAGTTTGACTTCAAATCAAATTCACTGTGGCATAAAAAATACCAAAGCGTTTGTTTAACTTATTTTTCCTTTTATTTATTGCCTTATTTTGCTCTTTGTCTTTTGGGTTTCTCATAGACAAGAGATTATGCAATATTTAAACTTGTGTGTATGATTTATTCCACTTAACATTATGATCACGGCCTCAAGGTTTAGCTTATCAGTGCAGTTCACTCCTCAAGGAGTGCATGGACGCAGCCGCACTGAACTAGCAAACTACCAAGTTTGCACAAAAGACAAAAAAAGTGGACAAATTAATAGCCTCTATTTGACTTGACAATAAAATGTGGGTATTTGTAAAAATTTACTTTTGTTCAACATCTCTCAGCACCCTCAGGTGACTGTATCCTGGCTCCCTCGTGGTGCTGCTGATACCGGGGAATTGTACTGATGCCCAGGCAATTCTATAAACGCACACTAGTAACATAGTAGGTCACTTCCGTGAGCGGAGGAGTGAAATCCAGAATATGCAATGCCAGAGGAGGGCCAGAGGGACAGCGGAAGTATCTGCACCTGGGGGCTGTGGGGGTGGCTTCTAGGAGAGGTGAGGGACTCAAACGCTAGAGGAGCAACAGAAACTAGGTGGTGATCAGGCTTCTAGAGTCAGGCGAAGGGCCTCTGTGACCAGCCTCACTCCATTACCTGAGAGCACATACAGCCCTTTTTAAGCATTCAGTGAACTGTCCTTTCTGTCCCTCACAAGTGTTAAACTCTCCTCAGATCTTTTCAAAATCCTTGCATGGATGGGGTAAAGAAGATAAGTGTGTCTCCTCCCGAGTATGCCTGACGTGGCGATGTACCGGCCTATACCTGTTAATGACCGTGGTTGTGTGATCACAAATTCCCTTTCAGACAGGTAGTGGAAAAACCGTGAAGCTATTCTATTGGAATGCTACCCAAAAAGTTTGTCTCCTTTCGTTTAGTATGATGTCATTGAGGAATCATTTGAAGGTAGGATCTGAGTTTCTGATCTCTGAATCAGTTGGCCTAAGATTCCATTCTTCCCTCTCTGTTTTGAATTCTATCATGAGTATTGTCTTAGTTACTTCCTTCATTGCTGGGGCAAAATACCCCAAAGCCACAATTTGAGGAGGAAGAGGTTTATTCACTACAGTCCTTAGTCCACTAGCTTCAAGACGAGACTGCATGGTAGAGAGGCATGGCAGAGGAAAAGCTCCTTCATGGCATGACCACTGGGAAGTAGAGGATAAAGGAAGGTGCCGGGAAGGGCTCCTCATACCAATGCAGAAAGGAAGAGTGTAGATATAAAAAAGTCCATTAAAATCTAAAACAGTCCTCTGATGAGAGATCTGGTAGGAATCTACACAAAGCTCCTAATGCCAAATAATCTCTAAGGCCCCCAAATCCATTCACCTTCCAAATGTCTCACCTATGCACGCATGAAGGGGATTTCTAGGTATAAACCATAATGTGTATTTTTCCTTCCAGAAGACACCAGAGAAATATTTCTATGGGTTCATTTCCTGATGTTCTGTTTCCCCTTGGACCATGTGGGGCTTCATTCCATTTATATCCTATTCACAGGGACATTTATACTCCCTCCCCTCAACACTATAATAAAAGAGACTTGCTGCTGATTCAGAGTATTGTGCAGTTTCTGAAGTGTCTCTCCAAAGGCAAGTCATTCTGCTTTTCAAGGAAAAACAGGCAACGTTCCGCAAATCAAAATGTGTATTAAACATATTGTTCCCAGCATGGTGTTGTATTTCTTATGACTGTAAATATAGATTTTTGAAAATCATTGCTAGGATTCAGGAAAGGGCGTTTGTCACTCCTGGGCCACATTGTTAGGCACACGTGAGTCCCAGGTATACATTTAAGTAAATAAATAATCTCTATGAGGCAACAGACAAATGGCCTCCATGTCCCTAGTGAACCTACCCTGGTTTTCCTTCTGTTAACTGTGGCAAAACCAGTCTGTTCCTCTGATTGTAGCTTCTCTGAGAATTTACACTTTACCTGTCCCAAATTTCACTGTATTCGTAGACCTAGAATTGCTTCCTAATTCACTATCAAAAACCCGAGTTTTGAGCTGAAGTCCCACCTCCTTTAAGAACTTCACTCTTTCTTCTCTTCCCCCTTTTTCTTGTCCGTCAGTCATGAAGCTGAGATAGGGACCCTTGGTGACTTGAGTGAGGAGTGACAAGATCTCAGGGAGCATTTTGAGAATACCAATGTAGCCAGGTAAATTCCCAAATAGGTTTTAGGTCCAGCATTTTCTTTAAATATTAAGTCATCTTTGTGTAGATTCCTACCAGATCTCTCACCAGAGGACTGTTTTAGAGTTTAATGGGCTTTTTAAAAATATCTAGACTCTTCCTTCTGCCATATAGTCTTCACACTGCTGCACAATTATGGTAAATCTGGGGCTTTTTCCACAATATTCTTTTGCTTAAAATATGTTAGTGTCGCTTCCCACTCCCTGCCCTTTCATCCAGTCCCTTCCAAAGTATAACAGAATAGAAATGCTGCAGTCACATGGGCCCCAGTTCAAATCCTTACTGAACCACTTTAGTAGTTGACAACATTGATTTCCATGTCAACAAAATGGAACTGATATCTATCTACACTGTATTTTATTTAAAGTTTAAAGAAGGTAGTGAATATTAAGTCTCTAAGATCTCATTTGTTGCCAAGTAGCCACTTAATAATTTGGAAGTAATTCTTTCTGCACCAGAGTCAAGTTGAGACTGAATATTGGGTGCAGTTTAGAAGAGACTTTGATTATCTGACACCTGCCCAAGTAGCTGCCCACTTACTGCCCCATCCCACTTCACCCACTTCTGATTACATTCTTGAGCAATCCTGGCGGTCTTGGACATCAGTGCTGTTTTAGTCTGAATTCCTATGTTCTTACCATTACAGGGATTGTTCCCTTGATGCAGAGTGCCCATTGCTCTGCAATCCCTTCCTGTTTCCTGGAAGTCTGTTTATTTTTGATCATATAACTCAATAATCATATGCTTCTTCTCAGACACATTCTTATAAATCACAGTAAGCTCTCTAACATTTGACATATGCCTAGTGCTGTTTTACATAAGCATTTTATACATTATCTACTTTAATGATAAAAGCCATTATTCACTGCATCACAATATATTGCCTGTCTTTTCCACTACATTTGTGAAGCACCAGAGTGTAGAAACCCAGAGATTGTCATAGCTTTAATGGATAAAAAAGTAAATTAGTGAATTAATAGAAAACTAGGGAGGACCATTGTGTATGAGGGAATGTGAAAGTGTTTCTCGAGGTGGCCAATATTTTAAGGAGAGAATTATAAAGAAGCCCAGGATCTTTAGAAGGATGTTATATTTAAAAGTATACTAAAACAAACAAAATAAAACAGGACAGAAGCCCTTAAAAGCCAGAAGAGTCTGATGGAGATTGGAGAGTTTCAGGTAAATACAGATGGTCTTATAAGAAGAATTAAAAATAATAACACAGGAAAAGCTACATCAGGAATTCATGAAGGTAAAGTCTAGGAATGTATGAAGTATATATAGGTTTCAGCTCCTAAAGAAACTAGCCAGAGTGGCCTGGACAGAAAAGGAATCCTAGATAGGAAAGGAACCAGTCTTTTTCAGAATTAATAAAATGTATTTGATTAACACTTCTTTAGTGCTAGGTCACATGCTAAGCATATTACATAAACTGGCTCATTTAATCCTACTTTTAAAAACAAGAAAAAAAGGATTTTATAGTCTCTGTTCTATAAATGAGACAACATAAGTGTAGCCAGACTTGTCTAGCATAAAGCTGGAAATTGTCACAGAGCTGCTACTCTGCCTCTTTTAGTATACTGTGAGAGATGGCTTAAGTTGGAAAGCGGGGAATTAATTACTTTGGCAGTAAAAGATGTCATAAATCACCTCCAAATTTTGAACCCAGATGAAAATCAGGAAATTAAAATTAAGGTAATAGAAAAAACAAAGCCTTCTAGTCTGTGCCGTTATAATTGAAGACTGTGAAATTAGTCTGGGTCCCCTAGGAGTCCCTAGGAGTCGGGGGATTACTATGGACACTGAGGTCTAGACACATGCACAGGTTGCAGTTTCGTGGGTAAGGGAGTAGTGAAAGGGTGGGAAAGGAATTCAAGTAAAGTGGAAGGGGAAGGTATAAATACCAGGCTAACTCTTGGGAGACAAACATCCTCCTTTCCCTGTGATCCTATCCTTAACCTTCAGTATGTGGCTAGTAAGAGATGGAGTGGGAATTGGGGCCCAGCCGGGTCAAGCTGTGGCCAAGCACTCGTCCACTGGTTACTGCCCTGGAGAGGAGCCTGATATCGTCATGCCCAGAGGGGCATTGTTGCGACATGAATTCTGGAGTCAGGGAGCTATCACATAGGCTGGAATTTTGCACTTTGCCTTTTTAATAAAACATACTGTATCTGTTTGATAAAACAAAGCTAGCTGAAAGTTTACCTTATTTGACACTTTTTATTGGAAGCTGTGTGATGCAAAATATGTGGCATTTACAAAATTAGGTTCAGATGTACAGTATATGTTGAATTTATTCCATCAATGTACCTTTAAAAGAATAAATTTATCATTTAGGGGAAAATAAGGTAGATGAAAGGATGGAATTTTTTTGTTTTGTTTGTATTCCCTTTGCTGATATTTTGATTCACATTCTTTTTTTTTTTTTTTTTTTTTTTTTTTTTTTTTTTTTTTTTTTTTTTTTTTTTTTTTTTTTTTTTTTTTTTTTTTTTTGAGACAAGGTCTCACAGTGTAGTGAAAGCTGGCCCTGAACTTGCTTTTGTATCCCAGGCTGGCCTCAAATTCATGGCAATTCTCCTGCCTTAGCCTCCTAAGTGCTGGGATTACATGCGTGAGCCATGCCTGGTTTGATGTTTTGATTAGAATATAATCAAATAAAATATTTTGAAATATAACTGTTCAAAAAATGTCACACATTGATTTTTTGCAATTCATGTCCATACTCTCATCTCAATTTTATACTTCATGCTTTTCAGGCTGGCTTTCTGTATAGCTAAACTTACAAAAGTATTTGTGAATATATTGGTCTTTTCAGTCTGTCTCTTTTTCTCCCAGCGTCGCTGCAGCCTTAATTCACATACATTTGTTTGTTTGTTTGTTTTGCTTATGACACTAACCCTGTAATAGATCGCCAGGCATGGCTTCTCCAGCTTGTATGTAAATTCCAGCATCACTTTCTAGAATACACATTCTCTCATGTTAATAATCTTAAACTTCTTTGAATAGCTCTTTGCTCTCATAATAAAGTCTAGCTCCTCTAATGGATTAATTCCAAGTCTTTCTTGTTCATTTCTCAATACTGACCCCTTAATGTTTTCACAACCCCTACTTCATGGTTCACACATTTTGGACTACTTGTGATTGCGAACATATCTTGCATCTGCACTATCTCAATGTTTTGTGAATACTGCTGTTTCTGCCTAGAAAATTAGCCCCATCCCTGATACTTCTGTATGCCCCTCACGCCTTCGCTTCCAGATGTGTCACATCTCACAGCAAAACTACTACTGTTGTTTCTGCTGCTAACACACCTAGTGCGGATTGGATGTCCTCCCTCTGAGCTCACGTAGCATGCCATTCCTGCTTCTAACATACCGACTGTGTGTTTGTATATGCCTCCAGTTGAAAATGAGGGAAAGTATCTGACTGAGTAAGCTCTGGGGGACCTTCTGTTCCAAAAGCATCTACAAAACCTCTTCTAGCATTTTGAAGTTGCATTAAAATTTCAGAGATGAAAGAGAAAATGGAATTTTTGTCAAGATCTTGCTTAATATTTGTGAGTCTTATTTTTCTTATAAGCAAAGAAAATTATGAGAATTTTGATCCTTAAAGTTATTTCTGCCAGGAGAACTATGTAAATGTATGGACTGGTTTTAAATGTATTATGTAAAATTTGAGGTGAAGATGGAGAAATGGGTATAATTATCTGAGTTTGAAGAAAGGATGAAAGAGGGTAAATCAGACCTGGGAGAAGGCATGGGCTAAATTCAAGAGAAGACATATTTAGAGAGTTGAATGACTCTAGCATAGAAAGAAAAATAGTTTATCTGAGAAGGAGGCTTTGAGAAAAACATGTTAAGTAATACTAGAAGAACATACAGAACTCTTTATTCATTTGAGATTTTAGATCACCTATGTGTCTAGATAGAGAAGGTCCAGGGGTAAGCCAGACCAGCAGGTCTCTGTTCCCATGGAATACTATGCTTGTAGAAGAAGACAGATAATATATAGGAAAAGTATAAACTCATGGCCCTATAGCATAATGGGTAAAGCTGTGGGCTTTCGAGCCAGAAAGTCTGGATTCAAACCCAGCTTCCAAGCTTGACCTTGAGCAAGATATTTAACCTTTTCATACCTTAGTGTCACACCTGTACGACAAAGATAATAATAGGATGTACCTCGCATGATTGATGTGTGAGGAATAAGGAGACAAATAAATATGTGACTTCAGGACAGTGTCTGCCACATAGCCTAAAGTAGATGTCAGCCATTATTATTACTATGCTCGTAAACAGTGTGATGATAAACAGCAATGGCATGGATTTTCTCCCTCGGCCCTGTTGACATTTGTGGGGACAAATAATCCTTTGTTGTGAGGGACTGTCCTGTGCATCCTAGGACATTAATGTGGCTTTGGCCCCTACATCCCAGATGGCAGTACCACTTCTTAGTAGTGACGATCAAAAATGTCTGTAGATAGTGAGAAATACTCCCTGGGAGGCAAAATCACTTCTGGTTGAGAACCACTTGGTTAGAGTCAAGAGATGCAGCACTTTTAGGGATAGGATTATTATGGTTTGTGTCTAGATGTCACCCCAAAACCTCATGCAGTTCTACACGGGACTTTTCTGGAGGTGTCTAAACTAGAGTGTGTGCTTGATTCATTATTCAATGCTGTGATTAGCAGTGCTGGGATTGAGGGTGGGTGATTGCTGGATCAGTCTACTGATTGGATTGGCACTGTCCTAATCCTGGTAGGCTGGATTCTTTATAAAGGACAAAGAGAGGTTTCTCCCCCTTCTCTCTCCATTGTTGCTTTGGTGTCTTTCTCTGCCACAAACTGTCACCCCTCTGTTGTGTGTCACCCTATCTTAGCTCACACAAACTGTGAGCTAAGTGACCCTCTCCTCCTTTAACTTGGGGTGATGGATATTTTGTCTCAGCAATGAAAGAAAAGTAACTAAGACAAGGGTATGGAAGAACTACTGAAGAAAGACAGGAGTGGGATCCTGCACGATGAAGAGAAAGCACTCTGGCGGGAGCACCAGTAAGGGCATAGGCCCTAGAGCAGGAATAAATTGGTGTGTCTGGGTTGGTGGAATTAGAGTGAAGATGTCAGAAAAATAGACTGAATCAGAATATAAAGGTCAGTAATGGCCATGGTAATAAATTTGTGTTTATGTGCTGGGAAACTAGAAAACTGTAAGCTGGAGAAGGATATGAATTGATTTCTGTTTATAAAGTTTACTTTTTACTTGCAAAGCATGGAATAGCAGCAGAGACACTGTTAAAGAGGGGAAAGTGCAGGGATAGTGAGAGGTCAAGGTTGTGAATGGGCCAGGACGGCATAGGATTTTGATGTATTATGATGAAAGAATCTATAGAATAGACTGGCTGTGTGGTAACAAAAGGTAGATAAAAGGGAAACAAGTTTATGCACAGAGAGTTTAAAAAATTAATGATTCTATGTAGGTCATATGAGGTTTCAGCTCTGCCTAGCTGTCCAGGAGGTAACTGGCCTATTTATCATGCTAGTCTGGAGATAAGATGGGATGTATGTTTGAGAGTCATTGAATTTGCATGACGTTTAAACTGTGGGACCAACTGAGAGTACCAAAGCGGTACAGAGTGGGAAGCCAAGGGCTGATTCTGAAGCATTACCCCTCATTCTAGAGGCGCAGAAGGTAGGAATGGACACGGAGGTAGAACTGTGTAACTCAGAGTGTGATGCTTTAAAAGAGAAGGAAATAAATGCTTCTAAAAAGAGAATATGGTCATCAGGGTCAAAAGCAACAAATGTGTCAGAAGAGGGCTCTTCACTTACATTGAGATCTGATGCAGTGAAGAGTACTGGTGCGAGGACAGCGATGGTTTCACTGTGAGAGGGACGAAAGCCACAGAGCGGTGTACTATGGAGAGGATGGGAGGTAACAGCACTTGAAGGGAAGGGCAAAGGGAATGAAGAACTAGAGTAGTAGTTAGAGGTGGGGTGTTGTGAGGACCACCAGGGCAGCTCTCCTTGAAAGAGGAGGAATTGCCTCCATTTTGGCTGAGCCTGACCCTGTTCCTATGTATTGATGTATACTGATCTGCATAGGACTGTTCCTTATGCCTTCAGTTGGCTTTAAACAAAGCATGTTGTCCAGCTGAGGTGCTGATGGTAATCTTTGGAGATGGCAGGTGTGTTTCCCCAACCCTCTGTTGTTTCCTCCAGTGAGCCGGGATGAGGCTGGATGTGTGAGCAAGTGCTGCACACCGTTGGCCTTGGGAATAGAGGCTGACTTCCTGGGACTTCAATGATGATACATCAGAGCTGAAGCACCGACCCCCAAAACATTAGATACTATCTCAAGTGTGTTATGCAGATGACTCTTTCTGCATATCCTTCTCTCTGCATATGGCAGAGGTGATTTCAGGCCTCCTACCCAGCCCAGCTCATGGCACTCACGTATTTCTGACCACTCTCACAGTCACTCATCCTCAAGCCACTCCCTTCTTCACAAATGAATAAAATCTGGGTTCAGTCCTGGGTATAGGCCTTTGCTCTTGATAGCTATATTGGGGCTGGACTCAAGACCCCCTGACTCACCATCATTTTGGATATATCATTGTGTCTTTGTTTATGCTGTGGGTTGCATGGAGGTGGTAGATTGGAATTAATTCATTTCAATTCCAATAACCCTTCCATGGCATTACAAGTATAAACTTCCTGGGATGTGATGAGAACTGGGAAGGGCTCTCTACAGGGTACAAGCCATGAAAAGTACTATCTTTTTGTTAAGAGGAAATATCACAGAAAACTTGCATGCTTATGAAACTATCCCAGTAAAGAAGAAGAAATTGATCATCTTGGGAGATATTATAAAAAAAGGATTGGATTGAGACACATGGATAAGCAAGCAGACATTTACTGAATCCTTATAAAATCTCTGTTAAGAAATTGTTTCAGTCCCACTGTGAGACTGAGTAAACAGAAGTGTAGAAAAGTTATTTCATCCACAGTGATACTGCTATAAATTATGGAGTTTGATCTGACTTTCAAAAAGGTGTTTGGCTGTAGCATTCATGGTGCATTCAATTAAAGGCCCAGCATACAAGGAGGAAAATGCACTTACAAGGACATGTAACACATATCTAATAGGTTTTAGAAGCACTTTCACCAAATTCTCTCAAGGGGCTCATTCAGACAACCACTATAAGACTAGTGAATTTTTCTTAAAATTGGATTAAAGTACCAACCTACCGGGAAAGTGTGTCCTAGTAAAAATCAATCAAATGTCATGTTAGAACAGAATAACTCATCAATCACTCGAGAAGACCATTTTGAGCAGAATTTTAATTAAATTTATAATTCAAATGACAAAGCTGTGGAATCTTTTTGAATATAGTATTTGCACTCTCTAAGAAATTGAATTTATTTTAAAAAACATTTTGATTAGACATTCCTGGGGAATTTCCATCTTTAGAGAAATTCATAACCAGTGCAATGCTGTACTATTAATAATGAAATCAGAGGACAGGAATGGGGGGAGGGGCTTGCACATTCCAGGATCCAGAAAGAATGGAAATTACATTTCTATTAGCAGTGATGCCTATTTTTCTCTCCTCAAAATTGGGACATGTGATGAGACAAAGAATGTTCAAAATTAGGACTGTCCAGAAATAGGGGATTTATGATATCACACCATTACCAGTGGTGGAAGTGGTCAGCTAGAAGGGCTCAAAATTTAGGTCAGATTTGACAGAATTTACTTTAATGTGAATATCTGGATATGTCACACTTTGATGTTGTTTTTTTTGCCTTGAAAGTCCACAACTACCTCTCCCTAAATCTATCCTTTCTGAGTTCCCATACCTGCTGTATGTTACTGGTTTTATAACCTTGTGCTATGCCCATTTCTTAGGTTGAACAATGGCTGATCTTTGTGGTCTGGGCACCTAGTAGAATGCCCCCTCTCAGTTGGTCCTCAATAAAAGTTTGTTGAAGGCATGAGGGTGGGTGAACATGGAACCAACCCAAACTGGAAAAAGCTACATTCCTTAGTGGTTTTCTTGTGAAGGCTTCATGCTTGCTTATTTTAGGTGCACTAAATATAGGACCAAATTTGAATAGAAGACATCTTATTACTGTCTTGCTTAGTTTTCTCTTGTTGCTGAGACAAAGTACCTGATGCCCAAAATGAAGGAAGGAAAGGTATGTTTAGCTCACAGTTTGTGGAGGTTTCAGTCCATACTCAGCTGGCTCCAAGATAGGGTAGCATATGGCAGAGGGCAACAGTTCATGGCGGCAGAAAACAGCAAAAATAACAAGAACACAAAGCAGGAAGCACAAGCCTCTTTTCCTCCCTTACATTGTGTGCTGACTATCTGCCCATGATTACACAGGCTCAGGATGAATACTAAAAACATCCTAGAGCAGGAAGGGTAGGTCCTTGTCACCTCTGGATACAGAACTGCTGAGTCACTTAGCCAAGCCTCTAGACTCCTCAGGTTGACACAGTGTATCAATCATAACAATGGCCAACTTAGTTGTGTACTACCTTTGGTAGTTAGTTAATTGATGGTCAACTTGAGTGAACCAGAACATCTCCTGGTTCTCAACATGGATGCTTCGGCTTCCAGCATCAGTCTTTCAGCCTGCTAGCTCAGACTGTCTAGTGTCCAGTGATAGACCGTGGCCTTCGCAGCATAAATCCTTCAGTCTCCCATCGTGGATTCCTTGGCCTCCTAGGGCAGACTTCATGGGACACTGGCATAGGCTCTAGGCCTTTTCCTGGATTTCTCAGATTTCTGGCACATAGACAGATCTCTTGCACCCTTCTACATCTGACTCTAGTGAACGCTGACTTATGCACCACCTTTCCCCTTAATTTGCTGAGCCAATTCATGTGTTAGTCTGCTTCCTGTCATTGTGATAAAATACCTGAGATAATTCAAAATTTAAAAGGAGGAAAGTTTACTTTGGCTCATGGTTTGAGAGATTTTAGTCCATGGTCACTTGGGCCTCTTTCTTTGGGCCTATGGTAGCTTCTACCTTGTGGTAGAAGCACCTGGTAGAGTGGTCCTACTTACCTCCTGGCAATCAGGAAGCATAAAGGAGAGGTCTAACACATGAGCCTTTGTGGGTCCCATAGTTTATATTTAAATGCTCCCTCCCAAGCCTCATGTGCTCAGCTCGTAAAATGGGACTTTTGGAAGGTAATTGGATCATGGTTATATGATACTCATAGGTGACGTTAAGAGGTGAAGCCTGGTCAGAAGAGGTGGGTGACTAGGGGCAGGACATGGAAGGGTACAATGTCCCTGTCTCCCCTTGAGCTCTCTCTCTGCTTCCTGACCTCATGTCATGAGCTGTTTCTCCTCTGCCATACCCTGCTCCCATGCTGCCCTGCCTTGCAGACAGTTGAGGCTATGGACTAAAAGCTCTACAGACTGTGAGCCAAAATAAACCTTTCTTCCTCAGAAATGAGGGTGTCAGGTATTGTATCTTAGCAACGAGAAAGTAACTAAGACTGTGGGACACTTCCAAGCCATAGCAACCTATGTTTCTTTTCCATGTTATCCCATGATATTTTGTATTAATTACCAAATATTTTTCAGTTTGATTGTTAGTGCCTCTGTGCAGATTAAAATGTACCCCCCCAACATATATCTCAAAAACAGCCAGCCTTGCTAGTTCTCAACTGAACCATTTCAAATTGAAGACAATCCTATCAATAACAGATACAGTTTGTAAGTCTAAGAACTTAGCACCTGGGTACTAACTGATGAAATACTGTCCTGTTTGGGTGGGGACTGTTCTGATGATCGAATGGCTTAACACTGCTATAGTCATTGGAATAGTGCTGAAAGAGAGTGAGTGTCAGTCACGTGCTTGTTTTTTTCATGTATTGTAATAAAGATTTCCATAAGCATATAAAAAGGAGCAAACTAGCACAACCTCAAGGAACCTCTTACACACACAATCTGTCATGTTTTGTATTTGTGATAAGTCACGCATAAGTACAAAACAATAAATTAAAAATGTCACAGAGACAGCAAAGACAGCACCTTTATTTTAGAAGTCAGACACATGGAACAGTAGATGCTTTGCATTAAACCCTTTGTGCCTTTAAGTCTAGAAGAGCTTCTCAGTTATTCAGTTTGGCTTAGGTTTTATTCTACCACTTACTGAGAAACTGGTATGTTGCCCACTGGTTTGGGAGTAGGAACTGTGTTTCTTTAGATTTTTCTCAAGAATTGGGAAAAAGAACAATTACATTGTTGCTTCATTTTGATATCTTTTAACTATTTTATTTGAGGTAGAAAGACAGATGGAATATATTTGATACATAGAAGGCACTCTCAGTAACTCTTACAATGCAGGTAATGAAAACGTTACTTGCCTCAGTGACAGACTACCTGAAAGAGTCTTCATCAAACAACTTGTACCTACAGGAGTCTCTGAATGGATGCAGGGAACCGTAAAACAATTTGGGGGAAAAGGAGTATAGTTTTACTGAGTATTTGATCAGAGTTTAATGTTCACAACTGCCTTAATTTCTCCCTTGAATATTCTTCCTATGTAAAATTTCTCACTGCTTTGTGAAAGGGTGAAAATTTTCTAAATTAAGTTGGTTGCCTTTATTGTAGCATAGTATCCTTGTTTGACCATGCCAGTAGTAGAGTGCAAGCCACTGGGCAGCAAGGACAGTGTCTTATGTGTGCTTTTGTCCTGAGGATTACAAAGGTCATACTATGAAAAGTGGTACTGGAGACTATTGACCGAATAAATGAATGGATGACTAAAGGGATGAAAACAGGAAAGACTTCTTATCCTGTAGATTCTCCCTAAAATAATTTTGCTGTTATCCAGCAAAGGCATGAGGGGAAAGACAAAAATAAGCAAAATCAGTCAGGTAAACTGACAGCTAGAGAGAGGGCCTTACGTGAAATCTCCTGAAATCTAAGTTTGAGAATGTGTCTTCCCCAGAGATTTTTTTCCCCCTCTGTGGAGAAAAATGCTTTGAAAGAGAGCTTTTGATTTACAACAAAACTAGAATTTCTGGAACATATGTAGCATGGCAGGCCAGTTTAGGAATAGCTTAAAGCCAGGGGAGCTTTACTTTTGTACACATAGACTTTACAATGTTTTCAACAAGGAACCTAATTTTAGGTGGCCTACTTTTGCTGTAATACAACTCATATTGATGAAATTGTGTCCCTTACTCCCAAATTCATATTTGGAAATCCTAATCTCTCATTCCTCAGAACATAACTTAAAAAAAATTAGGTCACTGTTAAATTAACTAATTAGTTAGGATGAAGTCATCATACTAGAGCAGAGAGCACATCTAATCCAGTGTGAATGGGATCCTTGTAGAAAGAAGAAATTTGAACGTAGACACAAACTAAGGGAGAACATGGTTTGAAGAGCAAAGCAGAAATTGAAATAATGCATTTATAAGCAAAGGAATACCAGGAAACAACCCAGAGCTGAGGGAAGAGCAAGAGATAGATTTTCCCTCAGATGAAACCAACCCTGCCATGACCTTGATCTCAGACTTCCGACCTCCAGAATTCTGAGAGAGTAAGTTTCTCTTAAGTCATCCTGTTTGTGGTACTTTATTATGGCAACTCAAAGAAACTAATAGACCTGCAGAGATCACTCAGAGATGGCTCTGCTGTAATGGCTACTGCTAAATACCACAGTTCAGGATCATTCTACAATGATACTGAGTTCTATAATGTGCAAGTAGACACACGATCACTGGGTGAACAGAGTTTTTACCAACACGTAAAATATAATTATCCACAAGCTCTGCGCTGCCTTCGCAGACTCTGCTGGTGTGAGTGATTCAGGCTGCCCTTGGGGAAAGTGGTTATTAGTAGTCACGGTGATGTGGAATCAACTTTGTCTTTCTGAAAGGCTGAAAATCATCATCACAGTTTGCCTGGCAGCCACGTGTTTTCTCCATGTTGTAATGATACAAAACACTTTATTAACAGAGGAAAAGCTCTTTGGGAGAAGCATTTTGAACTAGAAGGCTTGAGAGGAATTCTGTTTTTCCCATGAGTGTTATGCAAATTGACAATTAAGAATTGAAAATATCATAGGATAATTGAAACAGTGATCCTTAAAAGGCAACATTTATAATGGGGATAAAATTCTAGAGAAAATTTTAATTAGCTGTTGGAAAAAGTTGTGTGCCCTTCAGAGAATGAGTCACAGGAAAGGCTTGTAGCCAGTAGAGAGGACCAGGAAGCAGGGTGTCCCCGTCTGTGTGGCCTGTCCTTGGATGAAGCCATTTGTAAAGGCTGGTCCCAAACACTTGCCAACCAATGCAGCCCTGCAATACAGTGACATTATTATAAAATATTCTCTTGACATTTTATAATAAATAAAGCCAAGTGGCTCTGACTAAAGAGAAAAGTCCATGCGCTTAGACTCAGATCCTTGACAGAGTCACGTTGACTTGGTGTGGTACTGTTTTTAACCAAGCAAGTATTTTAATGTATGGCAAGTTTGTTCTTTTAATGGCAACAGGAATCGTTGGCCAGTGTATGCATTTCCATTCTTGCCATCCAAAATTAAAAACATCGGAGAATCAGAGACATTCTACTGCTGGCAAGTAGAAGCTGACAGGAGGGTTATTAAAAGACAACACCCTACCCTGTCTTCCAATATCCTCTGTGAGATGTCCCCTGAACCCCAGGGGATCAATCCTCTTTTCCCTCCTGTATTTACTGCCTTCTTCTTTTCTTCCCCTCAGACAAATAGCTATATATCCTTTATGCATTGCTGTTCCGCTACTTTCAAGTAATGTCAGTTCTTCATGATCTGGAGGCCCTGACCTCCAATGGTTCTACTAAGTTATGTGCTTGTTAACATGAAAGGGCATTTCCTTCCTAAGATCCACTCTGCAGCACACTTTTGCTCTTAACTCCTATAAACTTTTATGACAGATCATTTCCTTCTCATTTTTATCCTCTCCTCTCTGCAGCCCGTAGGCTTTTCTTACTTTTATTTATTTATTTTTCTGTATTGACAATGACTGTCTCTTTCACCTGACTCTGATCAGGCTCCTTTTAGGCCTCAAGGCCCCAACCTTGGGCTTCCTTCTTGCTCATTTAGTAAAATGTTATCAAGAACCTTGTTCGGTCAGTTTAGTGAAAATCTCCCACTCTTGGTATCTGATCGCTATTGTTATCTAACCCAACTCCTCTCACCCACCCTTCATATCTTATCACTCTGGCCCACCTTCAGCAAGAATTCTTTTCTTTTTACTTGTCTAGCAAGAGCCCTTCTAACCTTGATGTTTCCTCTTTAATTTCCCATCCACTGAACTCCACCCTATTCCTGGGCTGTAAATCTCTGCTTGTACTCATGTTTGGAGCCCAACCCAGTCTCTCATCCCTGCTACAAAGCTACATTTTAATAGTTCCCCTCAAGAAAGTCTACCTAATCACCTTTAGCAAAAGTCATGCATTTTTTTTCTTTCATAGTAAAAGTAATTTATCATATTTGGACTATAAGTTTTTCCAAGATAAAATGTACATGTTGCTCTCCATTTAGTCAGTATGTCTCTAACTTTGCTATAATTGTCTACTTCGATGGGGCAGACATATTATTAAAGGAAGGTTTTGGAGGGATATACTTTTTACTAGCACTGGAGCTTTAGAAAAATCTGTTACATTAATTAAGAAAAGGAGAGAGAGAAATCCACAAAATATCATATATATCATTGCTATTTATTTTGATCAGAGTCCTGCCTAGTTTTAGAAGAATTTAGAAATGATATTTTTCATTGTTTGCAACAAAAGAGTAACCATTCAGGCAATAGATCTTATTTCATGAGTCGTACTCACACAAAAATAACATGCAAGATGATGAGGAGAACTATTTTAACAGTGAGAGCTCAAGGCATTTGAAATTCCCCAAATTAACACTATAACCTAGGGCCAGGGATATAGCTCAACAGCACAAACACTTGCCTGGCTAGTACAAAGTCCTGAGTTCAATTCCTGCTACCAAAACCAATACATAAATAAATGAAATCATATCTTAGTACTAGAACCCCATTTTTTTTACTGCCAAAATAAAATAAACTACAACTGTTTGGGGGTGTTTGTTTATTTGTTGCTATGTTTGAGACATAGTGTGGTATTTAAAACATCCCAGAAAGCAAGTCTAAATTTATATTTTATAAGTTTTTAATATAATGTGTTGATTCTTGTGGAAAAAATGACCATAACAAGAAGCATTTACTCTACTCTCCCATGTGTGGGAAGGTGGTAAATGCTTTGCACACATTATTTTATTTACTTCTCACAACCATTCCTCCTTGGGCTTGAACACTCATCTTAGGGCTTGCTTTGTCGGAGGAAACTTCATGAACACGGAATCCTTGCAATGGATTAGGGCCCCAAGAGCTTCTTTCTTATAATAACTTAGTGCCCTGCACTCAGAATCAATACTGTATTTGTAATTTGTAAATAAAATTTCATTTGAGCTTTCCATCTGCTTCACAGAGTAGATTGGAATCATGTCTGCCTTCTTCTTTGACTTTCCACCCCATCTCTATAAATGTAGCACACAGTCATGACTCAGCAAAATTGGTACAGTGAGTACATAATTCTGACACTTCATATTTGTAAGATATAGTAAAAATGTAGGCTATCAGTGAACATTAATAATACTCATGTTTATGCATATTTTGAGTACATGACTATGACTTTAAGAATATAAGCAAAAGTTATAGTAATTATTTCTTGGCAGTA
The DNA here is from genome assembly GCA_004027595.1 of Dinomys branickii. NCBI lineage: Eukaryota > Metazoa > Chordata > Mammalia > Rodentia > Dinomyidae > Dinomys > Dinomys branickii. The sequence goes on from PVLD010003448.1 coordinate 107,364, forward strand.
TACATTTAAAAATATATTTCTATATTTTCTAGTTGCTTTTTGAATCCATCTTTAAAATTTTGGAAAAAGTACTAGCTTATAAAACTGTGTTCCTTTTCGTGCTAATCTAGATTCTGACCACCTGTCCTATTCTGTACTGTATCTGGGGTTAAGATTTCAAAAGGATGTGTTTGCTAATGTCAAACCTCACAAATAGTTATATATAAGACCAGTGACTTATAGGAAGGAATAAGTCTCAAAAAACACAATGACTATTTTTGAGGGAAAAAAATCCAAAGTGGGCTGAGCAAATCACTCAATTTACCAGAAAAGTAAATAATAAAGTAACAATTAGAATACAATAGAGAAAATAAAACCATATTATTATGTCATGGCAAGTTGTTTTTGTTGTTTTGTTTCTGTTCTCAGTTTTCATGGAAATTTAAGTGATGGCATTTTTCAGTATGAGTATGGCCATTGTTTTAAAGCCCTCTATATCCACTTAAATAAAACCTTGTCAGGACAATTACTGGGGCATGAACAGGTAAGGTTTCTGCCTCTGCATGAACCTTATTTCCCTGAGCTCTAAGCACATAGCTTCCCTCTCCTCTCACTGACGCCATGCTCACCGTCACTGACAGTCTGTGCTCCTCTCTATTGCAAAGTGTGTCTCCAGACATAGACAAGTTCCCCGGGCAGAAGCGCATCTCCTGTGCCTCCATGCAGCTGTCCTCCTGCACAAGTGTGCTCAGCCTATCCACACGCTCTTCTCATTCACTCCTTCATGGCAAGATATCTGTTGCAACTGACTAGATTCAAAACTCTGCTCCAGGTTCTAGGGATCAAGAAAACAAAACTCGCCCAACTCCCTGCTCTTACACTGCTTCCTTCTGCTGGAGTAGCGCACACTTCAGGGCAACTGATGAAAATACAGTGACTTTAAAATGAATTTCTGTTGGAAATTTTTGTGTTGATGATAACTTTTAGAATTTAGGAAAGTATCTGAGGAAACATGAGACATTTTCCTTTTTTATTTCTATGAAGTAATTTTTAGACTGTGAATTTGAGAAGTTAATTTCAAAACTTTAATACCCTAAGGAAAGAACCATTGGAGAGGTGTATGTCTCCTTTTGTGCCTTTCTGATTTATAAATGAAGTGGTTTGTTAAGCCTACATTGTCAAGAATCATCACTATGGAAATGTGTTTTCAATGCCCATCAGATCTCAATTGGAGTCACATAAATGTATTGTGAAAAGGCTTGTGGAAAGAAGTGTAATGACTGATTCAAAAGATGCAGGACAGTTTGTTCCACATAAAGGGCATAGATTCAAGGTTGACCAAAGTAGAGATATGGAAAATGAAGGCAAGAACATTCAGCTTTGCTAAGTACCTTCTCATAATCTGCTGGACCATGCAGTAACCACTCAACCTAAATAATATCCCCTTCAAACCTCGCAATCACATTGAGAATTAGCCACCATGATTGCCCTTGTATGGAGAAGGAAAGTGAAGTGGAGAGGATGAAATTATTTTCTGAAAGGCCCTTTCGGCAGCATCAGCTGGTCTCTGTGTCTAACTTCAGTGTCCTAACTCCTTAAGAATCAATCCATACGAATTCTAAATTTTAATTCTTTCAGTTTACTAGCATGAAACCTTACACAGGTTGCTGGACTTCCTAGGTATTTTTTTCCTCACCTGTTAAGTAGGAAATGTAATATTTGTGTCATACACAGATGTCATGGTCTAAAGGAAAAAGTCTAGCAAGTCACTTTGTAACCCATAAAGTATACTTGGAACTAGAGAAATATGAAAAGTCTACAAAATATTTTCTAAGAAAATAGAAAGAAAGGATAATCAAGTACATCATGTCTAGACAGGGAGGAGTTGATAGCTGTAATTAATTAAAAATGACAAAAGAAGAGAAAAAAAACAATAGGATGTCATCTTACAACAAAATACAGGTTGTGCAAACCTGAAAAGTTCTAGAAGAAATTAGAAAGAAAATTCCCCAGCTATGGTTTGTTATGGGGACTCAGATCCATGGATCAGTCCTGTCATAAGGAACCTTAAGGAAGGAAATGGGACTTGGAGAGCTCAGCAGTTTGGTCAGTGCCAGAGGTGGAAGTAAGAACCCTGGCTTACGGGGTGCCTCATTCCCCACTGCCATTAGCACACTGTAAATCATCTCACATGATACATGATGAGGATGAGGGCAGAAAGAGGAAATGATGAAACCCACCACAATCAACAATCTGCCAATAAATTACATGAATGTCCTAGGTTATGTTTTTAAGTGATGAGTAGCATCATCAGGGCTGATACAACCTTTAAAGCTACCCACACCGCCCTCCAGGGTGCCCATATGCAAGTAAGAGTCACGATATTGCAGGGTCATGTGCCTGGTCAGGGCTGTGGACACGGGGGACTGAGCTGAGGTATCACTAAGGAAAGGACAGTGCTGGAAACAAACTGTTCATAAGATGAGGGATGCTTTTCATAAAATGAGCAACTCCTATTTGCTAACGTTAACCAGCATTTTCAACAGTTGTGAGGAGAAGCTCGATCATGATGTTGCTGTAATAGACAGAACCAGCAGCAGCAATCTGAACATTAAACTAACCTCTGGGAGTAAAGGCACTAAAGCCTTTGTGTTGACTCTTAGGAGTGTTAAGGAATGCAGTACTGCTCTTTTTAAGAAAGGCTGGGAGCATTTCTTTGAAATTTTGAAGGCCAGCAAACATCCGGCCTAGAGAATTAGCTGAAAATGAAGCCAGCTTGGTTGTAGGCCGACAGAGCTTATTTTGGAAAACTGTGTGTAATAGCCTAGGAACTCAGGATTTCTATAAATGTGTGTCTTCCCATGAATTGCTTGCTACTTCCTTCTATGTCAATTAAAATATATTCCATTTCTGTCTCCTCTTCCTCCTCCTGTCCTCAAACTTTACTGTGGTACATACTCTTCCAGAATGATAAGGAGCCTTTCATGGACATCTTTCCAATGCCTTGACATTATGAAGCCTTGGAGTTGCTCTGTTTAACTTCTATAAAAAACTTCCTGTCAGGAGCCAGTGAACCTAAAGAGCTCTATAATATTATTTTTTAAAAATGTACAATTGTCAAGTACAGTACTCTCAGATAGGCTTAGCTAATCCTCATGGTATTGATGTGAGCCTCATTTAGAAATAGCTGGGTGGGGAGCGAGATTAAACCTGCCAAGGGAAAGATAAAGGGTGGCTGTCTAACGTCTAGGAGAACGGGAACCCTGAAAAGCTGAAACCCACACACAATACAGAAATGTGACTGAAGCCAAGCGCTATCTGCTTTACCTCCTTCCTCTTTCTTCACCTTTCTGTGCCCTTGGTGAAGAAAAATTAAGGCCAATAATTGCTGAGGATGGCAGCACCTCCTCAAGCCGTTTGCCTCCTGCCTTCCATCCAGGGTGTAAGAGCCAAAATTTCCTTTCCTCTTCGGTATTCAGGCCTCATGACAGCAAGTCTCATTCAATAGATGCCTGGAAAGCATTTGACAACACAACTTTAGGACTACCACAATATGTGAGTTATGCAAATGACTTTTATTGTTATTGTCTTATCAGGAAAAAATAGTACTATTTTCTCACTTTTGTATCAGCAATATGAATTTTATTAAATTTCAACATTTAATGTGTTAAGTTATGAACTATCCTACCTTTTGAAGGAATCCACAGACAATTCACAAATAACACTGAACACTGCTTTCAAGTTGCTTGTTCAAAAAAAAAACCTCAAGATTTAAATTACATCACATTTATATGCGGAGGGCCAGACCCTCTCTGACATGACATGCACACTATTCTGCTCTACTTTTTCCACTCTCAGTCACTCAAGCGCTTTTAGGAAGGACCTAATGGAGATACTTTGTGTGACAATTCTAGATGAAGCAGGTTCTGTTACAAGTTCTCTGGCTGAAAAAGTACACTTCTTTCAGCACTATTGTACACTGGCTGTCTCCAGTTACAGTCAAAGGAGGTGTGTAATATATGACAGACTCACTACAAATGCTAGTACACAAATCCTGGACAGAGACACCTTGTGCTACAGGAAATCGATCTGCCCCAAGCGTCCATTAAGTCATGGGCACACAGAATGGGAGCTCACCTCAGAGATGGTGGGAATGGGCTGACGTTCTGATTTTTATCTGGCCATTCATGATCTGTAAAAAGAGAGAATTTAGAAGTTGTTTTCTTGTGGAAACTATGAAGATTATTTACATATCCTAAATATCCTGAATCTGGAATAATGACTCTATGCCATTTAATTTTTAAAAGTTTGACATAATAATGACCTAATGCACTTTTCACTATTTTAACTGATTTTCTAATGTTTCTCCTTAAGCTTACTTTTTAGGTAATGCAGATAACATATAATTTACATTTTCCTTATATGTAAATATTGAAATTGTTAGTTTGAGAAAGATTAATGAGAAAAGTGGCATACTGACATTAATTCATTTCCTGTGTGAGAACTCAGAATAGCAGTTTCATTTCTTGCATTACACTGTAATCTGAATCATTTACGCTATTTTCTAAGTTAATAGGAAGCTGATTAGGAAATTCTATTATGTATATTTTATTAAAGGAGGCCCCCTAGAAACATTCTGATACAATTAATAGATGTCATTTTGACTACATAAAAAAGGAAAGCATAGGAAAAGCAGGGCCAATATCTCACTTATATCAGCTATCCTGTGTTATTAAGACATACCAAATATGTGCCATCTTTGGGGGTGGTCCCAGAAATACATCACATGTAAATACTAAGGCAAGAAAATAAGATACCTGGAAATAAAAGTGAAGAGAAGAGCATAATAAACAGTGGTGCGTGACCATTGCATCAGCTAGTTCTAGTTCTGCTGTTCTATGGCAAGTCTTTGTCAATCTTTATGAACACATAAATCACAATGATAAATGCTGTGCTTACCTGGCTATCATCACAAAACAGTACCATTTAATTAGGATTCTTCCATGAGTACATAATAATGAGACTATTTTCAATGGTATCACCATGGTATAAGGCTAACACAAGAGCTATTGTTAATATGTGGGCTTCATAGCTGATGTGTGCCAAATCACACCTTTTATTATGTGTTTCACTCTTCTCATCTTGACTGCTTTTCCGGAGGAGAACCTAAGTAGAGAAAAAGGAGGGAAGGGAAGGAGAGAAAGAGGGAGAAAAAGAGGGAAACCACTACAGACAAGGGCTGGTCTATGCATTTTATATTGTGTCAGTACATTATTGCCAAATGCTTGCAAATACATGATATTAACCTCATTGTACAGATCATGACACAAAGACTCAGAAAAATTGAGGAATGGTAATAAATTTCTTCCTTTTCCTCCTTTTTTTGCAGTACTGGGGATTGAACTCAGGACCTTGGGCTTATTCATAGCCACAGGTATAAGTGGCAAAGATGAGATCTAAACCTGTTTGTCTTGCTCAAGAACCTGTGTTCATCTCATGGCATAGAGATGCCTAAGTACAGAACCCAGGTGGTCAGCCCTCTGAATCTGCAGGTTCTGTGTCTATGAATTTAACCAACCACAGATTGAAAGTATTTGGAAAATTGCCTGTGTACTGAAGATGTACAGAATTTTCCCTTGTCATTATTCCTTAAACAACACATTACAGTTAGTATTAACATAAAATTTTCATTGTGCTATGTATTACAAGTAATCTACAGATTATTTAAAATACAGGAGAGAATGTGTATAGATTATTTAGAAAGACTAGGTCATTTTATATGAAGAATTTGGAACCAACCCAGCATTGATGCTGAAAAAGGACTGGACTTTCAGGACTGCAGCCCCTGACCAGGGAAAGATGAAGGCATGACATGGATTTCCATATAGACACTCACATAATAAAATATCTGAGAGATAATTTCAATCTCCAAGTAAACTGGAGATTGAGCTAGATGATCATGAATTAAGACTTCAGGAGAATGGGTTAAAAGGGTTAACTATGCCAGCTCACAGGAAATGGAATTGACTGCACTAAAGCAATCCATGAGAGAATCCTAGTTCTTCATGAGTTTCCCAGTGTTCCTTGTTTTAAGGGAGCCATGCAAATGCTATACTGGCCTGGAGAATCATCTTGTCTAAGGAGTCACTTGTCTTCTGCTGGCCTATGCTTTGATTTTATGAAGCCTGTGTATCAAATACTACATCTTCAGATTCACTCCAGTTTGAACGGATTTGCTAGACATATATCTGTGTATTGTGTTAGTTCTCTCATACCTGACGTAAGCACTGTAAAGAACACAAGTTCTTTTTTTAGATGAGAAATTCTTTCATCATATTTGGAATCAAAATATCCCTTAAAGTATTTACATTTTACAGTAAAAAGGACAGCAGAACACAAGATCATGTACAAGCTTAAGTATTCAAGTTACTGAAGAGCCAAAAAGTGAAAAGAAAAACAATGGACTACCACAAAGCTGTTGTGAATGGTAATAAATTTCTTCCTTTTTTTTTCCTGTAGTACCGGGGATTGAACTCAGGACATTGTGCCTACCAGGCAGGCACTTATTGCACTGAGCTATATCCCCAGCCCAATAGCAGGTTTCTTCAATGAATGCAGATTAAAGTAACAAATGTACTCTTTGGACTTCTGATTCTTGGTCAAAAGCTTCTCAGCTGAATGATTAGTATAATCCAGTTATGAAGTTGCTTAGCTTTCTGATGCTCCTTTACAGTTTCTTTAAAAATAGTGCAATTTTAAACTTACAGAGCACACATTACTCTCCACTAGTCGTTATATAAAGGACACTCACCAGAGGCGGTTAATATTTTCCATAGTTTACCATGTTTACCAATTAAGGAATAACAGCTACAATTTCTAAGCCTTTATTTTGTGTTACTAAAACAAGTCTTTGAATATACAGCAATGCAAAACTTTTAAAAATACTCAATTCCTGTAGCTAGGTTCATACACAGGGCGGTGAGCAGGGCAGTGAGCAAGGGCGCAATGCCCTCCGTGCGTGAGTCTTGTGCTGGCTCATGGTTTCAGAGACGCTAGTCTGTGCTTATCTGGTTCTATTGCTTTAGGTCTATGGCAAGGCAGAAACACTGAGGCAGGTGGGCAGGAAGGAGGAAAGCTACTCTCTTCAAGGCAGCCAGGGAGCAGACAGAGTGAGACAGCCAGAGGGAGAGAAAGGGGTCGGGGCCAGATGTCCTCAGGTCACACCTACCTGACCCCCACTTTAAGTAGGCCCCACCTCCTAAGTTTCTCTTACCTTCTGTCATGGTTGATACATGGTGTCAACTTGGGGAGTCTAGAGGTTTGGCTGAGTGACTCAGCAGGAGCCAGGGCACTTACTTTGTATACATTCTGAGCCTGTGGAAGAGGAGGGCATGGAGATTATGAGAGTGCTACAGGGCCCCTGGGTGGGGGTATCCTGTTTACAATGTAAGGGGGGTAAGGAGGTGGCTTGTCACCATTCCTCCCTTTTGCTGGTTGTTTTTGCTGTGCTCTGCCGCCATGAACATTGCCCTCTGCCCTGTGCCACTCTGCCTCTGAGCCAGCCAAGTATGGACTGAAACCTCCACAAACTGTAAGCTAAATAAACCTTTCCTTCCTTCATTCTGGGCATTGGGTATTTTGTCTCAGCAAGGAGAGAAAAGTAACCAAGGCACCCTCTAATTATGCCCTTAAATTAGAACAGCATCAGTAGATTAATCCACTGAAGTTAGAGCCCTCATGGTCCCATCATCTTCTGAAAGCCCCCCCTCCGAACACATGAGACTTTAGGGGGGCATTTTAGATCTAAACCCTTACATGGAGCAACTAGAAGGTACCTTGTGGCCATATGTGGAGTCTTCTTCAATCCTTACGAATACATAAATCATAATAAATTTAAGTCATGTTCACCAGGCTGTCATCACAAAACACTATGATTTAACTGGAATAATTCCATAACAATAAGGCTATTTTCAGCGGTGTGACCATGGTGTAAGGCTGACACAAGAGCTGCTGTGGTGTGCAAGGTTGTGTTTCAACCCAAGTCTACAAAGGTTGGTGGGAACCAAGAAAAGCTGTGAAAGGGCTCCGATGAGTTGAGGGGATGCCACTCTGGGGACATCTGAAGAAAAGCTGGAGGGACATAGAGCTCCCTGAAACAGAACTGAAGCCAAAGTATAAAGGCCATTAACCCACTTTGTCTACCGGATAGGTTTCTTTCTTCTTTGCAGCCACAAAGATGTATAAACAAGAAAGTTAACCGAATGATCTGCTAACAGAATCAAAGAGCACAGTGTGTTTGGGAAATGACAGATATAATTTCTGCAAAAGGCTTTACAAAATATTTGCATTAAAAATGCTGGAGATTAGTAAGTCTATGAAAACATCTTGGGTATTGTCTTCTTTTCTAATAAGTATTTTGAGTTTATTCTATGCTTAATAAATACTGGTTGAGTAAGTACCAAAGGTATTTCAAACAAACCATGCTGTTAGGATGTGTTTTTACTGCTCTCTTTAACATTACATTTCTCATGTGGTTTCTATTACTAAGCTAAGAATTGCCTTTTGTCTGCCTTGTTCACGATATGCGGAAGTTTTAACCAGTTTTGTTCTTGAAACTCAGGGTGTTTCGCCCTTGGCACTATTAATATTTAGGGCCCAATAATTTTGTGCCAGAGATGGGGAGTTGCTCTGTGTACTGAGGGATATTTAGCAGCATTCATATTCTCTAACTGGATGCCGTAGGACACACTTGGCAAGTTGTGACAATGAAAAATGTTTACACACACTGGTAATCTCCCCTGGGAAGTAAAGTCACCAGCATTAAACACCACTGTTGACAATGAAATGTACTGAGAATGTCATGTATCCATTCACCTATGAGGCTTCTTCTCAGACCAAGGCACTTCAAGAATCAGCCAGTAAGAAGAGCTATTGAATCAGGTGCTTACAGTGATCAATTCTATGATAATCACTAATGATGACTTGCCTAGATGTTTCCCTAACCAGCTGTCTGAGTGGCTTTGACTCAGAAGTGACCTTGAGCATACGGGACATGGAAACTATCATGTTTAGAATAACGCTGGAAGCCATTTTCCTGACTCTAACTTCTGATAGCTGCCTAGGGGGATAGTCACATGTTTACAAGCATTTTCTTTGTGGAAACAGACCAAAGGATGTCTTGATTCTCCTAATTTTCTACTTTTGTTTCAGTGCCTTTGGATAAAGGTCCATCATCATCTGCTTGAACTCTGAAATTGCCTCCTAATTTAGTCTCCCTGCATATACGTTCTTGTATCCATGTTCTTGGTAGAGAACAATGCAATCCGTTTTTCATACTCTAGCCTTAAAACAGAGTGTTATCACACTCTAGTTTGAAACCCTAGACTTTAGATAACATGGCCTCTGCTTATTTACTCAATCTCCTTGAAGCCACCTGCTATTTCACTCTGCTTTCCTGCCACATCAATCCACAAACCTTGACCCCAGGACTTTGCGTATGTTACTTCTTTCTCTAACTTTCCATCCAGTTAACACCACATTCCAGCTCAACCACTCCTCATGCAAGCTTTTCTGACTGTAAGATGTCAGCACTCAAAATTATCAAGGTGATTTTGTGTTTGTATTATCTTCTTAAAGTGCTATATTCCCGTCATTCCCAGCATTTATCTAGCTTTACAAGTATCCATTCAGTAGAGTGACTATTGATTAATGTCTCTCCATTCAACATAATGCTTGCTGGAAAGAGAATCTGTTGATTTTTTTCCTCAATACCATACAGAAAATTCACTATCAACAGAAAAGTAAAATGTCTAGAACAAAGAAAGAAGAGGTAAAAGTGATAGATGGAGGAAGTAAAATGGGAGAAATAGACAAAGGAAGCAGAAAAATAGCTATCAAATGTCAGTGTGTGACTTCAATCAAATCTTATCTTTTTCTCATCCTATACAGTTTAAGTTCATAGTTGGCTTTTCCCCCAGTGCACAGTGATTTTCCGGTGCCAGTATAATGATCTTTTGAGTTGGTCATCAGTTAGGTTGCATGCCAACAGACAAAATATTCCCAGGACTTACATTGTAAGAAAAATGTTTTTTACTGTGTTAAAATAAACAATGCATGAGTCTATGGTAATGTCCTTAGATGAGATGGGAACTGAGCACAGCAAATACTGCTCCAAAAACAAATGCTCCTTTGAGATCCATGCAGTTCTCTGTGTTAAAGTCACCATTCACCGGAGCACGTAAAAATGTTATTGAAAGCAATAAAAAGGCCAAAAAAGTTTTAAAACAATGAAAAAAGTAAAGTGATACTTGTGACCTCCAGTCTTCAGAACATCCATTGGGATGAAAGCTTTTTGTTTTTCAGAGTGTTCTTCCCATCAGTCTTCAGTGTCCTGATTTATTACTCAGTCTGTCCTCATTTACAATCCATTTGCACACATCACCACTAAAAGAGATGGAAAAAATCCATTAGACATAACCCAGGCTTTCTCCTCCCAGCAGGGATCCATCAAGCAGCCTCATGGTCATTTCCTATTAATTACAAAATGATTGTGTGTAAATATTTCAACACTGTTTCCTAAATGACAATAAACAAGTCGTGATTAATTACAGAGGTTAGATAAATATGGTGGGACAGGAAGGAGGGAGGGGAGGGGAGGGGCAGGAAGATGAAATGAAGACGCCCAGTACCCAGCTTTGTGGTGCTTGTAAACTTAATTGGTCCTGAATGATGGATAAGTTTCAGAAACCTCAAAACCAAAGAATGCATAATGTTAACTTAACAGATTCTCTCTGGCCTGGTTTACCACAGTATTTACAGCAGCAGCACATTCACGGTAATAACATAATAGTACCCTTCATTCCCAAATCTCAGATATTTGCCCATTTATAAACTATCGATTTCTAAACCAGCTGGTGAATAACATTCCAATCCTTGCTTGTGTAACTTGTTACAAAACACAACACTTGGGAGATTTCTCAAAGGTAGTAGAGCAGAGCGGCAACTCTGTAGACAGTAAAGGTATATTTCAAAGAAAAGGTGAAATACTCTGTATGGAAATTGGAATGGGGAAATGACAGTGTACAAAATTTTTTCCCAGAAGTGTACTTTATTGAAGTAACCATAAATGGAGTTATGCTTTTTCAGAAATTAAAAGGAAAGGAATATATTTACTTTCTGTTTACCTAGAGGAAAATAGATACGTTAGTGTCATTAACTTTCATTAACTGGTTCTCCTGTTCACTTGTTTATAGCTGGATGTTACAACTACAGCAAAGTTAGAGCGGCATGCTATTGTCTGCTGTGCAATGACCACTGTAGAATCATGGAGTTTCAGACCGGTGGAGTGCTTCAAACATACTCACTTTGGTGTCCCACAGTGTCTTATTTCTAACCTCTGTGTGTCAGCAGTTGCATGTATGTGACTGTATGAGCGAAGAAAGTCTCAGGAAAGTTCTATGGTTTTAAAAGGAGCTGTGGCAGTGAAATTCAGTGTAATAGAGTGAACTATCTCCCACATGTAGAAATTATAAAGTTTTCTATATGAACTTTTTTTTGCTTTCTTGAGACAGGGTCTCCCTATGCAGTTAAGACTGGCCTTGAGCTCACTTTGTAGCCCAGGCTGACCTCAAACTCACAACAATCCTCCTCCAGATATGTGCCACCATGCCCAGCTATATGAACATTTTTTAAAGCTCAAAATTTGGTTTTACTTGGAATATATTCAAAGAAAACCATTGCAATGATTGGGTCTTTCAAAAGACATCTATATATCCTAAAACCCAGAATGATGAAAATCTACCCGAGTTTTTCTGTTAAGAAATCATTGTCTCTAATATTTGCTTTGTTGAAAATGACCACCAATCACCATCTTCTCCAAAAAAATAAAATTAGAACATTATTAGTGGTAGATGACTTCTTAAGGTTACCTTCTAGTGTAACAGTTGAATGCAGAGAAAAGCAGAGCACAAATTACAAGTTTAAATTTAGTTCTATTTTATTTAACTTAAAAGAATCATTTGATGATCCTTTGATAAACTTTTAGCATATACTTTTCAAAAAAAAATCCACATTTAGTCTATTAGGCCAACCTAAATCAAGGTAAACAAACATTTTAAAGTTTAAGATAGAATGAAATTTAACTTTAATACTTTATTGGTTGTCATGTAACATTTTGGGAAAACTGCCTTTATTTGGTCTGTGTTTATTTGTTCCACAAATCGATGTGATAATCATGACTGTTTTATGTAATGCTTGTTTATGTAATAGAACATAACCATGCAATGGGTCCCAGGCACATTATTTGTTTGCTTCTGTTTTTCCAAATAGCAAAACATCCTTGTACATTTTTAAAGTTTATTATAGCTTTTGGATTGTCATTCCAATTGAATCCATTTCAGCACAGCAAGACACTTCTAAATTCAATCCTACAGCACTTTAGCAAATGAAAACTGTATTTTCCATGCGTCATTCTTTGAATTACAAAATGTTCATCATCCAGCAAGGCTTATTGTGTCTATAAAACTAATGCAGTACAATCATAGGTGTTAGTGTCAGCTGTTTCCGGCTCTTTATCAGGTAAGGTTAGTGCCTAATGCTTTTATTTGTTGTCTAACATTTTAAATTGTTGATACTCTCAAGTGTTAGACAATGAATCAGATTTTGTCTTGATATTCCTCAGGGCAAAAACTTTTTTTCTTTTTAATCAGCAAGACAAAATGGAATTGTTAAAGAAAATAGCTGCAAGGATCTCAAAGGCAATAATTTTTTTCCCATCAGAGACAGACTCTAGGTTTGAGTACTTTTTTCCTTTACCCCTACAATAACCAGGGAAAAAGTACTCATAGGAATATATCAACAAAACTTCATTCTAGAGCACTTATATTCCACAACAGTATACACTGTCTTTCCTTATTAAGACCATATGAATGGGGATTAGAATTCAACATTCTAGTTTTATGTAACCTAGAGATTTTGTCCTATCTAATCAATTTCTTCCTTACCCCCAATTGCAAAATGAAAAAATATAAAAAGTATTTTCACATCCATATTGACTACCAATTTTCTTAAAATAGTGTACTTAAGCTTCAAGTAAATCAAAACTGCTTCTTCACAAAAACAACAAAGGTGTTTTAAGAATTAAGAGGAATTAAGCATCAGTAATGTCATTTTAATTTTTCATTAATTTCTCCTGTCTCACAAAGAAATTAAATAGGGCAAAGAATCAAGACAAAAATTTCTATATTTACTTTTACTATAGTTTTCTTGTTTGATCAAAACCTGTGCACTTCATTTTGCTCATTCATCTAGTCAGGATAAAACATCTGCTCAGACTATTTAACTGGTCAGTTGAATCTAAGAGAGTGAAAATTAAAATATGATCTTAGATGGAAAATGTCTAAGAATAAAAAAAAGTATAGGTAATTATTGTAAGTATTATGAAGTACAGAGGAAGGACACCAACTTTTGTCCCAATGAGTAATCTTTTGATCTCGGAATGAAGGTTAAAAATCCAGGCTCTTTATTCTCAATGTATCTTCACACTATGGTTCACAAAATTAGGTAGCTCAGTACACATTCAGCACTGTGTAGGCTTCTGAGAACTATATAAAATTCAAAAAGTTAAAATGTTTCACAAAAAGGGTGGAAACTCAGTAAGTAAAATAGGAATCTTTAAATAATTGAGAACAAGTTGCCAAGTATACTGTTAGCTAGACTCAGTAAGGACAAAATCTCAGCAGACAGTTTCCTTGAAGGTTGAAAGCATAATATAGTCTTTTAAGGAAAATACATGAGAATTTATGAGTTATTCAGTATATATTTTAATATATTTAGAGTGGGAAAGGACCATCAATTTATGTTGTAAGCAAAACCAAAAGTGAGAATGGAGTGGATGGTGGGCTGTACGGCAAAGGTGGAAGGCGGTAACTTCAGACTATTGTCTTAGCTGTGGGTAAGAGTAAAATCAACCAAATATATAAGTAAGAGGACCACATAATTTTTCATCCCGATCTTGACATTTTTCAGAATGAAACACTATTCTGGGATAATAGGCATAAAGTAGATTGTCCTGAGAAAAGCAAGATTTAACTGTACCCTACCTAGAGATAATAGAATAGATTATTTAACTGGTCAGTTGAATCTCAGAGGGTGAAATTAAATAATCAGATAGCAATAAATACTTTGAGGAAAGAAACAAAATGCAGAAATAGTAGCCCAATCAGATATAAAAACATGCATTATAGAGCAGCAACACATCACAGTACGGTATGATACTAGGGCATGTTAATCACCGTAACTTTCTCTAAGGATTTCCAACCTATTTCCAGATCAATTAAATGCTGAGACATATGGGCCTGTACTGAACCAACTGCACTAAACAGCTCACAGCCACACTAGAAGAATTTTGTAAGAAGTAAATGCTTCTGGGTGATGACCCTCAGGATTTTATGACTTTGTTCATTTAGTAAATATTTATTAAGACTTCACTATATACTAGCACCATGCCAGGCAATGAGAGTGCAACAGTGAAAAATAAATAATGCTACCTAAAAGCAGCACTCTAAATTTACTCTTTATTTTGCTGGGGAGCCACTAACTTTTTAAATGTCATGCGATCATTATATCACTTGTAAGGTTATTGCCCAGTTACTTACCCATTAGATCCCAGAATGTACTTATTTTGGAGAGTCCATTGAGAAATACCCTTTAGACAAGTACAAATATGGACCTTCTGATAGTCTAAGCTTGCTTCTATGAGAAGCTCTGCTTCTATCTCAAAAGTATTAAGAATTCTGTTCCTGAAAAGGATGCTTTTCTGTGCAGCTCCTGGAAAACCTGGGCGGAGTTTACTCTCTGTTCCTACTTCCTGTGAAGCTATGAGGATATATGAGTCTCGGTACATTGATGACTCCATTATATTCTTGCTTTTGTTTAATTTATAATTTTGTGTTAATTATATTTTCCATTTCCTTGAACTCATTTCAGTCTCATGTTATTATGGCACATTTTTCACTTGTTATCTATTTCATAGAACATTTTTGAAAGTCCATAGATTAGAAAATCCAATTAGATATAATTTATATTGTATATAAGAAAATATATGGTCATAGTATCACAAAACAGCTTAAGGGAAAATCTAATAAAATGACTTAATAAAATTAATAAAATTACTTCATAAAAGAATGTCTAACAATAAGGGACACTTTAAATACATTATATCTTGTCAACCTCAAAGATGTTATCTACACACCATTAAGAAATTTTTAAAAAAGTGCTACTAATTAAAAACAACATGAAAAAGCCCTTTGGGGGCTATTTCAATATCAGTTTTAATTGTAATAATTTGTGATGTATGAGAAGGAAAAGAAAATGAAATATTGGTTAAGGATTCCTAAAACATCTCTCACTCAAAGCCCAGCTCTCCTAGATCACTATTCTGCTCTGCATATTTACAGTCCATTAAAGAAAACTTTTCTCATGAATGTGCCAGTGTCATGAAAAGCTTCAAGGATGCTCTTATTGCAGTTGATACCTGCGTCTCTCTCTAGGGTTCTCTTGGAAGGTGCTCATACCTATTCTGCAGGTTTTGATGCAGCTGGCTTCTTGGCCTTCCCAGTAGGTGTTAACAAAAGGAACACATTCAGCACTCTTCTTTCTCTCCTCCGGTGGTCCTTGCTAGTTGTGGGCCCAGTACAGATGGGTGAGTACTTTCCAACTGTGTCACTGAGACTGTGAACATGTTTATGAGTGTGCAAACAATGACAACTCTGTCACTGCTGCTGGCTGGCCTCCAGTGTCGGTTACCTTGACTGTGAGATACATCCCCATTTAAGAGAAGTTAAAATCTTTTTAAAAATGTGTATCCTAGAAACCCTTAAAATACAACTAAGTGTATCCACTAATAAGGAAACTTTGTAGACTGAAAAAGAAAAATGCAGGATTTTCGTTAATTTTTAAATTAGAAATAAGCTTATAAGACACAAAAGATAATATAGTCTACCAGAATGATCATAAGGTTGAATTTGATTCCATTATCTGCTTAGAAATGCGGATAGGTTACTTAATTTATCAAGAGTAATTATTTTCTAGGGGGTTAAATGGAAGATATTAATACTTCCTTTACGTGGTTATCTGAATATTAAATAATTCAATGTATTATAATTTTAGTATTTTCCTTGAAAATTTTTTTAAAAGATCAAAGATCACATTGGGTATAAGAAATGAATCTTCATGGGTGAAACCATGTATATTTCTTAGGGGTCTCTAGAGTCTGATTCTGTAAACCTAACTAGAAAATCCCATTTATAATCACACATATCAGAATCAAAGAGTCCCAGTGGCCATCTGCCTGACAGAGATGAAAGAGTCCAAAATGTATCTGCAAGCTGGAGAGCCAGAGGCTTCAGGCAGTTCAAAGTCGAAGGCCTGGAGGCTCACTGCAAAGTCATGAATGTGAGTTCTTTCAAAAACCCAGGGATTGCAGTGGAAGCCAGGGACGTCTGTCCTGACGGCAGAAGGACCTGGGGACCAGTGTCCAAAGCAATGGCAAAGGCGGAGCTCCTTTCCTCTTTGTCTGGTTTTCGGTCGAAGCTGCAAGTCTGTGAGCTGTTTTGTGATACCTTAAGCTGTTTTGTGATACCCACCCGCGTCCGGGTGGCTCTTCTCCCCGCAGTTGCCGGCCTGCGTGTCAGTCATCCACAGACACATCCAGAATTTACTAATCTGATAAATATTTCTTACTCAAGTCAAATTAGTGTGTAACAACTATCACACCATACATCTGAAAACCTGGAAGGAAATTTGGATAGTATTAAATTTTGATTAACTGAAGAAGAAAAATTGTTCATGAATATTTTATTTTTCATCTATGATATGTTATCGGTGAAACTTACCACACCTGTGTCTTCAATATAAACGTAGACACAAGATTTAGGATGCAGAATGAAAGTTTTATGAAAGCAGTTGTGATTCCTCAGCCCCACCTCATTCTAGAATACCAGGAGCGAGAGGGGAGTCGCCATGGGAAAGGACAGCAGAGGCCGGGAAGGAGAAGGACTCCATACTGGGGGTAATAATGAGGCGAGGGAGTAGATAAGATGGAATAGGAAATCTTTAAAAATATCTTTTTAAGGATTGACTGGGCCTCTTCTTTTATTTATCTATTTTAGAACCGGGAATTGAAGTCGGGACTTCGCGCTTGCCAGGCAGACACTTTACTACTGAGCTATACTCCCAAAATGGGCATTTCACTTCAGTGAAAGATAGGAAACACACTGAAAATTGGGACCAGTGTGGCCAGGCCGTTATCTCTAGTCCCTACCCCGGCACCATATACGAATGTTAGGTAGGGCGGAGTCACGTCTTACCGCTTTCTTACTGTGTCTTCACACTGCAGAGAGCATGGTCAGGAGGGCTAGGCCCACTGTGGACCTAAACTGGTTGGCCTGGGGCTGGACTGGATCATATGCTAGATGTGTCTTAAAGTTCCTGTCCTTATACCTTGAGAGCTGTTCCTCCTAGCTAGACATAATAGAGAAGCAGCATATGTTGACCAGTTCCAACAGAAATGCAGTGGAAAGCTAGCCATGCAAAACGTTGAGAATTAACATTTCTATTTTATTAATACAGGTTGAAGAACAAAATAAGGATAGATAATAGGAAAGGGGGCTGGAAATGAGCATTTCTTTGACTGTTTCTCTAGTTTACAGTTCCTTATTAAAATTTTACCAGCTTTATGGAACCCAGTGGTAGTAAAAGAGCCTATCAATCTAAATCACCCTGGTTCCTCAGGATCTTTGGCTACAGTGAGAGGCTAGAGCATTGTTTCCAAGATTTTTAATTTATCAATTTAAATATATTTTTTAAATTTATCAATTTAAACATGTTAATATACATATATTACCTAATATATGTATTACATTTGGGAATATAACTGGGGATTATTTCTTAACACCTAAGATTCAGCATTTTGCTGTCTGCCCCATCTATTTTCTATGAATATATACTTTTTTTGAACTTTCAATCCTCCTGCCTCAAATTTTGTATCTTGATAAACCTTTATAGAATTGGAAATTCACCATTATACCTAATGGAGCTCCTGTATTTCACTACTCAAGATGCTACTCATTTTACTAAGAGACTTTTTGTTAGTATTTAGGAGCACTTAGCAAAACTCATTTGGTCAATGACTTATTGCCTTTTAGAGGTCTGAACGCTTTTCTCCTGAGAGCAGTGCAGCATGGTTTGAGCATCACTGCCACACCTCTTTCAGTGTATTACTGGGCTTACTCAACGCAGACTCATTTTAAATAAGTGTTTTCTAAAGTTTACAGATTAGCAAACTCTACTCGTCATTCAGAGGAAATATGGTGTTTTACTGAGAATAAACTTATTTCAAGTACATTTCAAATATTCAAAAAATTTTTATATGTCTTTGGGTAACTATCCATAACCTCTAGTGACAGTTTATAAGCGTGATTTTCTTTATATCCAACTATAGCACAGGTTCACTTACAGTCCACTTAGAATTGTAGTATATCCATAGATAAAATAAAAAATGGATTAGCTTATTATTACATTAGATGAGAGCTGTGTCATTTAGGAATTTAGCCCTTGAAAACAGAATCATTCTGAAGTGTCCCCTCAGACAGAAAAGGAAAAAGCAATATGCTGAGCACACCCTTGTTCCAGGAGAACGGGCACAGGAGTGTGTGAGGAGCTAAATTTTTTCTGCCTCATGATCTCTTGAGGTAGATTTTCCACCATTACCTCTCAAATTCCCTTAAATGTTTAATTTTACTTTATTGTTAGCTATGTTAAGGACAGAGTTATAAGATTATTTTAATCCCTTAGATGCAAATAATTGGATATATGTCTATATTTACCAAGAGAAAACATCGGTCTAATGAATCTTTGAAAACCTTTATATGAGGAGACTTGAATATGTGAAATTGAAGTGTGCAGTTTAAACAGACGCACGCTTCAGTGGGGTTGGGGGGAGCAGGAGAGTGAGCTTAGCTTGTTCTGGGTCTGCATCCGCACCCACACATCCGTCTTCATCTCTGTCCCTGTTATTCTGTCCTAAAGAATTGAGTTTCAGAAACTAAAATCATATACTATGAAAGGGTGACATGATTTTAAATAAAAATTCACCACAAAGAAAAAAGTAATGGTGGTCCTGCATGGTCTTCAGAGAAGCTGCCAAGCTTGGCGCAAGCTTTCAGGCCACAAAAAAGCAAAACAAAACAAAACCAAAAAAAAAAAAATTAAGAATAGACGAAACTCCCAGATCTGTGGAAAAGGAACTTCGCATCAGTTTGCAGGCCACAAAATCTGTTCTTAATAGCAAAGTTAAAATGAAAACATGGCAATAATATTAGAAAGACTATAAATAACAACTCCTCAGGAAAACCAAAACTACCTCATAGCTCTCAAATAAATTTCTCGTATGGAATCTCATATTAAAGTGCCCTACATAAGATGATGGGTATGTATTGGTATTGACACACACTAGTCGAGGTATATAATATTTTATATATGTATGCAATATTCATATGTATCAAAGTCATGTACATAGTCCAAGATATAACCCATGAACAATGAGAAATTTCCATTTATTTATTTGTTGATGTTTTTCTTTTAAGGATCATTTTGAATGATTTAAAAATTTTTGGTTTGGACCCAAATAGCTTTAATTAACTTTCCAATGTCTGCAAATAAGCTTTGATAAATAAATCATTCCTTCTTTGAGCAGAGTACCATATCAAATCTAAAAATGTGTGGAACAAGCCATTGCTGGTAAAAATAAACACCACTAGTGTATAACCTCTGTGTAGCAGCTGTAGTTTATGTATTTTGTATAGGAAAGTTTCCCACGACCGAGGTGAAATGTTCATATCTTTCTGGAGCACCCTCAACCTTCATTGCATTTGCATGAGTGTGACCCTTAATAGTCCACAACAAAGCACTCGCCAGCACAGAATAAGGCTAGAGATGTGTGAGCATTTCAAATCTTTTCTCTCTGTTTTCTTCTAGAGTGATTGTGATACTAATTTTCCCTGCTTGGGAGTTAGTGTAGAGTGCACAGTGTGATTTGCCCCAAATTAGCACTTCCTCTAATTCTTTGGACTGCCACCTGGGGCTCGAATGTAATATGGGAAAGAGGCAGAGAATCCTGTTCCTTCTGCTGACCCAGAGGAGGTTGTGTGGATTCTTAAAACAGCAGGGAATGTTCATTTTTGTTTGAAGGCCGTGACTATTCACTTTGTTTTCCTGTGGTGGTCTTTGACTTGGAAATTTACATAGGATCATTTTTAGTATATACACACACATGCAAAAAGACAAAAAGAAAAAATAAAACCCAATCCAAACTCAAACATTAACACTTCCAACAGGTCTATCATTGTAATTCCAAAATGAGATATTCTTAGGTTTTAGGAATGGAATAATATTTTGCTGCAGATTCCAATATTTTTCCATGAAAGTCATTTTTCAGAGCAAAACAATTCAGCTTTTAGCATCTCTTGGTTCAGAAATCATGACTATAAATACTATATTTAAGGAGCTTCTGCACACATTAAAATATTGTTATGTATGTAAAATGCTGTTATATGTAGTATATATGGCAAATGTCCAGATATTCACACACATAGATATCTGGACATGTATACAGTATATATACAGATGCATACACACACACACATACATTATATAAATGTATATGTATGCCTACAGACTTTATGTGTGTTATGATTTATATATAGATTTCTCCCAATAACCTCATGTGCTCATAGGTGGGGCTTTTGCAAGATGATTGGACCATGGATGTTTTACACCTGACTTGCTCTTACAGAGTGGGAACTGGTCCAAAAGGCAGGTCACAGAGCGTGTGACCTGGAGAGCTCTGTCTCCCCCAGCTCCTCTATGTTCTCTACTTCCTGTGAGCCATGATTCGAGCAGCTGTCCTCCACTCAGTCCCTTCTGCCATGCCTTCCTGCCTTGGAGCCAACTGACTATGGACTGAAAATGTGAACCAAAATAAACTTATTCTTTAAATTGCAAGTGTCAGGTAGTTTGTCCCATTGACAAGGAAAGTAACTAAAACAATATCTAAGATAGATAGATAGAATCTGTATCTTCATCTAAAAACAAGCTCATATTAAATATTATTTAATAGATTCCTTAATATTACTCTATAGTTTTTCAAGGGTCTGAAGTCTATTGCTTAGGGACAGCTGATTCCCTGGGATAAAATAATCTGCTTTAAACTGTCTGGCAGGCTGGAATAATTTCTTTTTCTTTTGGAAGTAGTTGTACTTTTCTTTTGGTTGGGTCACTGAAGTCCTAACTTTTCCATAATACCCTGGGAAACTATTTACCTTTGTGTTATCTCTTCTCGTTGAAACACCAAGTCCATTCCACAGGACCGAAGTCAGTTCTGAGCTTGCCTTACATCACACTCAATGTTTGTGACTTGCTGCTGACTTTGCACGGCACATAATGTTATTCAGTCAGGAATTTCAGGGAAATAGCAAGTCTGAAAAACATTCTTCTTTATAACGCTCACAATGTTACATACAGTAAAGCATCCCACAAGGGGAGGCATGGTACTCCTCTCACGGAAACGTGTGGCTCTCCACAGTCCTGAGTCTGAAGAGGCCAATACCACCAAAGTCTTTCTCTTTGACCAACGCTTAAGCCTATCTAACCCTCCTGGAGCAAGGTGCGGTAAACTTACCTTAATAAACTTAAACATACTTCACAAACTTTTGACTATTTCTAAAAGATGTCCAATCCAGTGACATTTCTTCCCATACAGACTGAGATGTGGCTGCCTTCATACTGGGAGAGCTGTAGGTATTCAAGCAGGTCTGTTTCCCTCAAAAATCCTGTTCATAGTTAATTAAGAAAATTACATATGCTCAAAAATTAAATTTAGAACGTTGAAACCAGATAAGAATTCACATTGTTAGGTAAATAAAATTTCCATCTCTCAACAGTTTTGAATAAATGCATAGTGGTTTCTAAATTTTTAAAAGATATATCATCCTCTTGCCAAGGGAGTAAATCTTGGGAATAGACTATTTATTATTGTTCTAAAATTATTCCTGGATGACAAATAAGACAAAAATCATAAAGCCAGCCAGTAATTTGCTACATCAAGTATGATCTCAACAGTACAGCATTGTCATTATCCGGTGGCTCTGCATGCCTGATTGATTTTAATAGTTTTGATACCTTCCACTGAGCAATTTCCTTGGACCTGATTCTTTTACAACTAGAGCCACTTCGTAAGCTTCAAGGTTACAGTGCAATTTTAGAGGCTCTGAGAAAATTTTTACAAGGTCCTTACCATTGCTAATGCAGAACATTCCATTCTGATCTTGGCTTAATGAATTATCAGTCAAAATGTAAAAATTTAGTCTAAAAGAATATGTAAAACATGATTATTTGAATTACCTTGTGGATGCTCTTCCAAAAACATCTGGCAGAAAGAAGAGGGAAGATCAACAGTTATCTAAGGGTTACCTCCTCTTGAAGAGAAAAGGAATTTTGAAGGGTAGACCCTGACCAACCTTCTGCCTGTTGACCTCAGCCATTTATGTGTCAAGTCAAAGTGAATGGGAAATAAATTTAGGAATCCATGATGAGGACAGGAGTAATAACACTTCCTACCACTCACTGAGTTCATAGTCTGGCGCGATCCTGCCCACTCTGCATTTGCTAACTCTGAACCTCATAGTACCTTTAAAGAGCCCATATTTTTTGTCTAAAGATTAAGGATTTTGGATTCAAGATTCAAAGACACAAATCATTTCCTATGACACTCCCTCAAAATATTGCTATAAAAATAAAGCTACGTTACATTTCTTTTTATTATTTTAGTTACATTTTTTAGTTGTTTAGTAGCAATATAATGGATGATATTTACTGCATGTGTATTGGGGTACAGATTTGGACCCCACTGAGAAATTTCTGTGTACTTAGTACTCCAGTACCCCATGTAATCAGTGCTATTCTTACACTCAGTTCAATAACAAGGAATCAGTGATTAGGAGAAGTTGCATAACTTCTATAAAGGCATGTGACTTGCAAATGGCAAAACAGGTGTCCATTTAGCAATTATGACTTCAGAACAAGAGGTTTTCATTACATTGCCATGGAATTCATATCACAGTTGAGAATACTACATAAACCCCAGTAAAACTATACCATTTGCTGTCGACAAAGCTTACAGGAACTATATACAAAAATCAGTAATATAGCAGATGATATAGTAGCTCTAGTAAAATGCAGAAAGTCATTGCTATTGAACAAGTATGATGCTGTGTGTGTGTGTTAATAGAAACACCATTCCTACCTCTAACTTCTTCCTCACACATGAAGGCATTTCCACATAAGCAAAATGTATCTCAGGGCTAATCATTGAAGTTTATCTTCCCAAGAAAATAACCATTCAAAAGAGTCGTCTAATGTAAGTATCTTATGATAAAATTTTTATGCTATTTACAAATGTAATTTACAATGAAAAGAGCAAACTAACTCATATACTACTGTAATTTATAGATAGTCTATAGAGAAGTCGTTTTCTTTCACAATAGATCTTTCTTGTAATAAGTTTGCTTTTTCAAAGGGGCTGCTTTTTTACATTTGGTAAAATTGAGGATTAAAAGTTAACACAAGGCTGGGAGTCTTGGTAGAGTGTTGGTCCAGCGTGCATAAGGCCCTGGATTCTATCCCATCATGGAAAAGAAAAGCCAAAATAAGCAGAAAACATAAATTGTTTTTAAAGTACAAAACTCAGGTTTCCAGTGATCTGTTTATAGAACTTTTGGTTCAATTAAACTTTAATTTTAATACCTTGTTTGTTTCAATGCTTAGTATTGTAAGAATTGTCAGTAACTACACTGTACCTTTCCCTGCTAAAGGGCTTGTTATTCATTGCATGAAACTTTAGTAATTATTTCAATACTTGCCTTCACAAAAATAATTTAACAAAAATAAATTTATCCCTTATGCTAATCAACAATAATATAATCCATTATTTCAAACCCCATAAAAGCCCTATAGTTATGAATATTGGGGGATCAGTGTGAACACGTAATAATTTCCAAACAGTCCCTTGACCTTCTAACAGCATTTTTGCCATGAGTTTATTTTATTGTAAATTTTTTTCTTCAAAGTTTTTGGTACGAAAAGGGGAAGATCAAGTTTTGGTAACATACTTTACATAATATGTGTATGCTAAAAAGACAGATTTAAATTAAATGTTATAAATTGCATCATAATATGAGGCTAAGGAAATTCAAAGGAAAATTATTTAGAAAAATAAATAAATGTAATCTAGTTTATCTATCTTGTTTGATACAACTAAGATTACAAATGTTTGATATGGAAAAATGGAAAAATGAATTGAGATTTTAACCCAGGAAAATATAGATGTCCACAAAAAGTGTCTTAAACTTGCTAATTGCACAGATTTTTGGACTGTCCTTTGTCTCTGAACCAAATTTAGAGCTTGTTTCTATTTACTGATTTAGATACTTTATTTCAAAATTATTGAGAAATAATAATAATAATATTTCCTTCACTTTGCAAATACTCATTCCTGTAGCCTAGCAGCCGTAACCCTTTATTTCTGGAATGGTTTCAGGTGAGATGTGCAGAGCTGGCTCCCTTGACTACAACATAAAACCTGTTTTAGAAGCACAAATCAATCACTGTTTCTGACAAGAGATGTGGGCTTTGCACTTCTTTAAAGAAATTCCCAACACTGTTCCAGAATCTATGTGGTTAGCTGCTGGGGATTCAGTGCATAATGGATGGGTTGATTGTTTTCTAAAAGGTGAGATCCATCCATCTAACTTTAACCCTTTACCATCATGTATAGTCTTTTATTTATACTAAGTATTTAACTTTTTTTAAAAAAAGTATGAACTATTGTTTGCCTCTAAATTTCTCTTAATTCTATTTTTCCCACTGTCTCTACTAGCATTCACCTGTTTTTCTGTAGATTATGGTAGTAGCCTGATGAAGTTTTATATTTCCAATTTTACCCTATTTTGACAGGTCTCTATAGTGCCCATCATAGTAACCATTTACTGAATGCTTATGGGAGAAATGACTAAATTCATGAGGTTATAAAGAATGTGTTAAACATTCAAAGTGTAATATTTATTAAACTAACACTTAGCTCACACAGTCATGAACCTATTTATTGAGACAGAATTTGGGATGAAAGGATTTTTACCTGATTTTCCCAACTGTAAATATCAAACTTCTTTACTCAGTTAGACAGTCTTGGTTGTAGGGTTCCTGAAGGTATAATTTGGTTGGATAATGGGCTTTAAAATTTTGCTTTGCAAAATTGTTAAAAGATTATCAGAAAAGACTGAATTTTCACTCTGAGACGAAAAAACATCTCCACATAACTGTGACACTTACATATAATGGATGAGGAAGATGACAGAACAGGCCCTGACAACAACAGCCAATTCTCACCGGAGAAGCATGATAACCCTTCTCCGTCTAATTATAGAATAATTTCTGCCCTGTTCAACTTGGACCACCTCCTGTGTGTCATAAATGACCTTATCTAGATTGGTTTGGCTGCTTCTCACCTGTGGACATTACTTGTGTGTCCTGGGATTGGTTGTGCAATGCTGTGTCATTTCTAATACAAGCTCTCTGTTTCAGAGCCTGCTTGGCTTTCTGACACCTTTATTCCAAAGTAGGCTGTCCTGCATCATCCCTGTGCAGTGTATTGATGAGAGGGATTTTAGGCTCCGTTCAGCTATAAGAGCATCTTCCCCCTTGAAATAGGACCAAAAAAGAATTCCTCTTTGAACCAAAGCTTCCTTTTTGTGTAGCTCTGTTAAACATATTGTAAGCAAGAGTGAACCAAGATAGTGCCATCAAACATATCAGGCATAAATTTGTGTGGTTACAGTAGCATAATAATTTTTGTCTTTATACTCAGTGAACCTTTATTGAATTTTACAATGCACTGGCATCTAAAGTGGAACTCAGAGCATCTAAATAAATTTTCTAAAGATTTCTTAGACCACATGTTAAGCTAAAACTATGTATGTCACTCCCTAATTCTATGTCTACAACAACATGGCTCTTTCTCAGGAATAAAGACAAAGCAATTAAGACTAGCATGCACACAGTGTAGTCACAAGGGTCAACACTTAGGCTAAGTGTTGATGAGCAGAGCACCTCCATGATCGATCATCTTCCAAAGCCCTACGTCTGAACACATGAGACTTCAGGAGGAAAACCCCAAGCTAAATCCTAGCATTCCACCCCTAGCCTTCAGAAGACTTATGTCCATCTCTTCATGCAAAATGCATTCAGACAATCTCTTCAAGGTTCCAAAGCCCTAGTAATTCCAGCATTGCTGAAAAGTTCAAGTTTGAAGTTTCCTCTGAGATTCAAGGCAAACTCTCAGCTGTGAGCCCTTGTCAAAATCAAAATTGAAATTGAACATTGAGAATATATAATGGCACAGGACAAACACTTCCATTCTAAAAAAGAGAACTATGGGGCAAGAAGAAGTTTGGAACAAAGCAAGACTAAAATTCCAGCAGGACAAACACTCATTTCTGTAGCTTCAGGTCTAGCACCTGGAGAAAGTTTTGGCATGATACGGACTCCAGAGGGTTTGGGTGGCTCTGCTTCTATGACTGCTAGTTGTAGCCCTCATGGCATCTCTCTTGCACTACTTATGTTCATTTCCCACAGCATTTCTCAGTAGACATTCCACATTCATGGCTTCTCCAACTTCTTAAGGTCTCCACTCTACTTTTGGCTTTACTCTCATAGTTTAACTTGCTGCCCTCTTAGAGACACACTGAATGGCTTTCTTCTGAAATCAAGGGGCTGAGGGTTGTCTCCCTGACAGCACAACTCTTGCGTTCTGTAGGCCTGTAAAATTAGCACCACAAGGATATCCCAGTGTCTGCCACCAGCTCAAGCAGTAGCCAACACCCTTGTATCATGGCTGCAATGTCCTCTTAGTGACTGGATGTCTGACCACTGTAAAACAAATCCTTGGAGACCAATTCCCTAAGCAGTCCTTCTTGAGGAGGGTGCTCTAGGGATCTCTTCTCAAAGAAAAGTCTTTTAAGCAGTTTTCCCTTTTACACCCTTCAACCATGAAGGGTGGGGGTCTTGCTGATTCCTGAGATATCTTCAAGCCATCTTTACTATTTTTCTAATTCAAAATATTTGGCTTCTTTTTAATGCTAATATTTTAACAACCAAAGTCTACTCCAAATTACAGGGCCTAGCTTTGCAGACCCTTCCTTCCAGGTACCAGAAAAAAAAATATGTTCACTTTTGCCCTTTGGTCTTGACTTTTATGGTAGAACTGACCAAAAACCTCCAGCAGTATTCATGCCACAGCTTGAACTTCGAGCTGCCTCATAATTTTCTCCACTAGATTAATTAATCTCAGCTCCTGCAAAGTCTCAGGACATGGGCAAAATGTAGACAAATTTTCTTCCAGAGCATAACACACGTGGCTTCAAGTCCAACTGCCAATGTAGTACTTGTTCCCAACTGAAACTTAGTGAGCCAAGTCTTTACTGTCTGCATTTCTAGCAGCACTCTGAACTTCTGAGCTCTGACCAGAATCTCCCATCAAGCTCAGCTTGCTGCACTCTGGAGTGTCTCTGTAGCACCTCTAGGTCTTTGCAAAGTCTCTGCTAATCACTCCCAAAGGCTTCTGATCACAGGGTCAGGCAGGAGAATCACAGCAACACCCTTATTTCCTAGTACAAAAATCTTTCTTACAGAAGAACTGAAAACATCATACCACAGGGATATATGTGCAGTCATGTTTATAACAGTACAATTTGTCATAGCTAAATTTTGGAAAGAACCCAGATGCCCAACAGCTGAGGAATGGATAAATAAGATGGGATATTTTTATGCAACGGAGTATTACTCAGCTATAAAGAAACACAAACTCAAGGCTTTTATAGGTAAATGGATTCAACTAGAGACCTTACTCATAAGTGAAATAAATCACATTCACATGTATAAACATCATATTGTTTCCCTAGTGTAAGAACCTGAGAGAGTAAATAAAATCTGAAAGGTACAATTTATTGAAAGGAACAGTTAATGTTTAATTGTTTGATCACTCTTGCATGCCTATATCTAGTAATCTGAGCAATTACTTTGAAGATAACAATGAGTTAATTTCCTATCATCTTATTTTGAAATTCTATATCATTTTTATAGCTTTTGTGTTGTTTTATGTTTTGTTATTTTGTTTCTGTTCTTTTCTCTTTGAAATAAAATTTAAAATAATCTGTCTTTTCTCAACACTAGTACAAAATACCCAAATTTTACAATTTAGAGAAGGAGAAGTTTATTTTGATTGATGAAAAAAGTCCATGGTTGGCTGGTTCCAAGGCAGAAACAGCATCGCCGAGGAGTCTGGGCAAAAGTCAGCTGTTCATGTCGTGGTAGGCAAGAAGCAGAGAAAAGAAGAGCCCAGGGGAAGTTGCACTTGCACACGTCACAGCCCCAGTGACCTGACACTAACCAGGCCCTGCATTCTAACAGTTAAGAGTTTAAGAGGATGTCACCTTCATGATCTACTCCCCTTCCAAACACATGGGGCCTTTGAGGTCATCCCACATATAAATCATAACAAATATCATTAATTTAATTTCTACATTTTTAAGTTTCCCTTTATTTCCTTACTTTTGGATACATCACTAAGTCATGCCCTTCTTATCTTTAACATAAGTTGTTGAAATATTTGTTTTTCCTTGTAGTATGGTACACTACCATTTATATTTTGTTTAGTGACTAGAATGATTCATTTAGGATATAAAACTTTAAAAGTTCAATGGCTTAGGGTATGAAGAAGTTTCTTTGGCTATCGCATGAGTAGAAGTACTGTCAGAATCTTTGTTCTATTTTCCGTCAAGAATGAATGTTAATAAGAAAATACTCAGTAAAGACCCAAAGTGTATTTACACATCAAAAAGTCGTATTCTTACAGTCACCTTGCTTAAGGAGAATGTTAACTGCACTATGGAATTTATGGAATTGACATATCCTTTAGCTTTTTGGACTCTCTTGACCTGAAACACAGACATCTTCTCCCTTGCTTTATTTATGAAAAATAATGTGGACTTTGGCCAGAATTAATTCAAAGTTAGATTTTTAAAGGAAAAAAGGCATACTCATTGTCCACATGTAGTAAGGTATGCAACCTAAGCTTTTCAACCTTCTGTTATTTGTGGTTGCTACTGACGACTACAGTTTTCCAAACGGTTCAGTAATACATACTCATCACTGACATGGTAAATATTTACCTTATGAGTAAGCAGTATTTGTAGTGCAGGACAAGCCTCACTGCAGTGCAAGCACCAATATTGTGCTATTAATTCCCAGGGGAAACATCGTTCAAATGAGAACCTCCACACAGCAGCATAGTTCAGAAAGAAACATGTGTTCCTTGTTCACAGGCGCAGACAATAAACATCCCTAAGAGAGGGGTATAAAAACCACCAAGCAAGTGCCACAAGACACCCCTGGACAATCAATCATTTTACAACAGCACACAACAGATTACTGTTTAACAAAAAGAATTAAATTGAGGTGATAAGAATTTCTATATGTCAAAAACTAGCCAGTAACTGTTTCAAGAACATTATCACATAGTAGGTAGTCTTAGCACATGCAGCATAAAATGCTTTTCAGCAAGTTGAATTGTAGTTGTATTTCCAAAACAAAGTAGCACAAGGAAATCCCACTGTCTGAAGTTTTACCTTAGCAACATATTAAAGGTCTAGTTGTGCTCAGGAAAAATAACATCAAATATTTGTATTTTTCTGCCATTCTTCTATTTTCCCAGTTCTCCTTTTCCTTACTTCTTATAATTATTTGAGAAAATGTAAGTGCCTTCGCTTCCTTCATTGCCAGAACATGCCTTTTATATTCAAAATTAGTTTTTGATGTTGTGTCTGTGATTAAATGCAAAAAATAGCAGCACTAGCATTTCCTTTCCTCTGATCTATGTTTCCAGCACACCTAGTTCAGCACCAGTGATGGCCTGTTCTCGCTGTGAAAGATGTAGTACTTGCTCTGTTGGAGAATTTCAGCACAATGCCCATCGACTAGAGCCTTATGTGTAATCACTACATTAACTTCTCTTTTAATGCAACAGCTTATGTATTCATGACCCCTGATGAATACTCTAATGGTAACAAATGTGTTTAAATCTTTTCTCTAGAGTTTTATATCTAATGCTGAACCAGTCAATGTTATGAAATTACCTATGTTCTTTGAATTCTTCTCTCTATGCATTAATCCACTGGAATGTATTTTTTCTTCCTGTCTTCCATAATAAATTCCATAATAAAACACCATTATGGAATCCACTAGAGTACTTCACCAATCACCGGTAGATGAGATCAAACCAAACTTTGCTTTTTAGCTAATGATCCTTCTTCAAAGATGAATAATTAAAGCCATATTAATAATTAAAGTCATAATTATTCATTGAGATTTCAAACTCCATTATTCTAATTGGTCCCAAATGACTATTCTCTCTGACTATTTTTAAACCAAATGAAATTTTATACTGTGAATTGTGATCAAAATTTTTCAATAACATATTTTAAAGAATATAATAAGAGGATTAGCAAGAATTAATTGATTTTTTTAAAGAAAAACTACACTGTCTAGATTTTCTTCTGTGCAAAAATTATTAATGTTATACTGTGTCAAAGTACTATTAAATGAGTCTTTTATTGTGAAGCCCAAGTCTCAGAGAAAAACCCTAGCCCTTCATTCTAATTGGCCTTGTTGAGGCCAATTAGACTCCAGGTATTGCCTGGAGCCATAGTCATTGGGACCTGATCACTGAGCTGGCACTGGAAACAGATTGTTATACTTCCTACCTGAAGTGATGCTACTGCACTGGAGACCAGAGGCCACTCCTGTACTCGTGGCCACTGCAGGCTGGTGAGTGGATGTTCATGTTACAGGCACTGCTTAGGCTATTCACATTGAAAATCTTAGACTGGAGACTAAGCTAAACCGAGATTACAGAGACAGTTGGACCTGGCTTTCTTAGGTTCTCTATTGGAATGGTTCAGTCAAAGAAGGTTTTATACAGACACAGGCATTGAATTCACAAGATGCTGTGTAGCAGAAAAGAATGTTCACTGTGTCTGTTCATTGACACGTAGCTGATAGCCTTTGCTTTAGTGACATCATGACTTGTCCCATTGTTCACAAATTTGGCTTAAGATATCAGAATGATGGTCCCTGAGAGCCCACTGCCCTAATTCAATCCTCTTTCTTTACTGCATCTTGGATTCTTGGAATCACATAACCAGTAAGCCACATTTTCTCAAGTATAAACTTAAGATGCCTGTGAAATCAGTGCGATCAGGTGAAGGGATCATTTAAAAACAGATGCCATGGCAGTGTGGAAACAGCCTGGCTCTGTCATTAGTTCACTGGCTGAGCATGCCTGTCTTGTCTTTTCTGCAGGAAAATGGTAGGCTAGCAGGAGATGGTCTCCATCCCCCCTTCCTTCTCTGACAAGTCTGTGATTTTCAAGTCACTGTGATATTTGCTGTAACAATGGGGTGCCATTTCTGGCATGACTGTGTGTTTTGTTTCCTTAATGGGGACTGAGGCAGCAGTTCTATTTGGCATCAGCTGAGCTGTGTCAGCACATTGGAGCCGATTGGCCGGCCCTCAGAAGCAGACCCCAGAGAGGAATTGATTCTGACAGGGAAGCAATTATAGGAGGAAATTGGTGCCTTGCGAGGTAAGACATCTGTGTGCTTGTGATGGCTTTGGTCAAGTCTTCAGTGTAACATGTGATGTAATTGGCATAGACCGAAATGCCTGGGTTAAGGCCATTCTTAAAAAGAGCTAGAGACTGAATGTGAACCTGAAAGAGTGCACAGAAATTTTCTAATCCATTTGTATTTTTGGAGACCTCCAATAGCAAAAATGACTATCCCTTTACATTTATTACTTCTGAAGCCAAATAATTTGTTGGAAAATTAGTCAAAATCTAATTTTAATGTTATGCAGATTCACTGGGGGCTTGAAGCATTTGGCAAGTTATACTCCCACTTCTTTCCAACACCTCCTGTGAACGTTTTCTCTATGTTTGATCCTTTTGCTGTGTTCTTTTTCATATTTTCTCCTTTAATATGTCCCCACATTGCTTTTACTTTTATAAAATTTGCATGATTCTGTGATCAAAGATTTTAGATATATCCATGAGTGTGTTTCTCAACATTAGGAAGAATAATGAAATTTTACTCATTGCTCTTTCAGTAGAGGAATTTCAGAAGCATCCCTGGCACCCCACCCTTGGTGTGGCAGTGGGCACTGTCTGCAGTACGCTTCAATGTCTGTAGCCTGTTTCAGCCTGGTTCAAGTTTGCCAATGTCAGGGCCCATACCAAGCCCTCTTGCCACATGTGAGTGAGTGTAAGATAGAAAAAGGCAGCTCATTTCCTAACTAAACCCAGTGGTTTACTCCATCCTTCTTCCTCATGACACAGCATGGCAATCACAGTAGCTTCTCGTAGTCATTTCATTAGCTCAGAATAGTAATTAGGGTATTTGGACCACAGAAAAAGGATTATGTATTTCCTTCATTCTTCCTTTGTGATACTATAGTTGTTCTTTTACCTGTGCCAAGTCCTTATTCATTTTGAAAATTGTGGTAAAATCCAAATAACATAAAATTTATCATCATAACCGTTTCAGCTACATTAATGACATTAAGTGCACCTACCTTACTATGAGCACCGCTAGCCGCCCTCAGAGCTTTGTCATCTTCCCAAGCTAAAGCTCTGCCCCTTGAACACCAACTCCCACAGCCCTCTTCCTAGCCCCTGGCCACCACTGCCATGCTTTTGTCTCTGTGACTTTTACTACTCAGGAACTTTGTTAGCTGAAATCACATACTTGTCCTTTCAAGGATGCCCTTTCCCGTAGCACACTTTCCTCAAAGTTCATCGATGTAGCACACGTGAGACTTTGCTCCCCTTTAAAGGCTATACAGTATACTATATAATCAAATTTCTTCTAATAAAAACTACTTTGGAATGCTCACATTACCCAAAGGGATAAGTAACAGTGATTGCTTCATGTTTTTTTAAGGAGAAAATGTTACACAGTTGTATAAGTGCTTATTTCAGATTCTTTCTAGAACTTACCCCTTGAGAATCACACAATACAAGCCTAAAACTTTAACAATTTCAAAGTTTATTAATAACTCTATATTTTCTGTACACTCAACTTAGTTTCTTAAAGCAATTGAAATGTTCCAGTTTATGTTGCTGATTTAGGATTTCTACTATGAAATGGGAATAAAAATATGAACTTGTTATACAAAGTAATAAAAAATAAGATACAACAATAGTTATGATGGTTGCTCAGGTTTTACTGTGGTAAATAGAGAAGTTCACTTACTTTTGTTTATCAGTATAAAAGAGAAAAATACTAAAATATACAAAAATCTTAAACCTCACATCTTAGAACTGGAAGGAATCTTAGAGGTGCTCCTTCCTAACTCTTTTCTTTTACAGCTGAAGAACTCCAGGCAACTTACATGATTTATTCACTTCTCTCTTTCATTCATTCAATCATTTTCAGTATTTATTAAGTGTGAACTGTATATAATTCACTATGGTTCATACTGTATCAAATAAAAAATTTTGTTTCGTTTCACTCATACCCTTACAGAGCCTATTTGATAGCAACACAGGAAATGTAGACATTGAAATTCAACTAACCAGTGTGCTTAATACTGAAGAAAATAGAAAGATAGGAAAAGTGCAAGCCAATAGTGGGGCATGGCGTGTACACATTATGCAACTGGGGCCTAAGTGACGCACTGGGGTGCAGTGGGGACTTGAAGTGTGTAGGTGTCACATGCAGAGAGAGAGAGAGATCCCGAGACAGTCCACTCGTAGGAGACCTGACAGCAGGTCCGCCCGCTGGGAGGCAGAGACGAGAAGACGGACAAGGAACACAGTGTGAAGGGGGAAGGCTTAAAGTACTGTTCCCGTCTTGGGCTCTGTTAGCGGGCTGCAGAGATAGCGGGTTCGGGTTCCAGTTCTGGCTACACTGAGTAACAGTGGTCCTTGCCACTTAGGATAATTGTGAGCAACAAAGAAAATAAGGCCTGTGAAGTGCTTTACAGTGTCTGGAACACAATAAAACTGTGTAATGTCAGTCATGGTAGCAAGTTTTTTATTGCAAACAGCCTTTCAGGAAAAGTTGAAGTAAACTGAATTAAATTGACCTAATACAAAAGAAAGTGGATAGCAATTAGAGGATTGTGTCCAGGGAAATGACGTAGATACACATTTTTAGAACATTAATCTGGAAGAATTGTGTAAGAGTGGTCATAACGAAGGAAGATAGGAGGTGGGACACATGTTGGAGGTTACTGTCACTTGACCATAACTTATATAAATTGTGCAAATGTTCAGGAAATAAAAGTCATAAAGGGGAGGATGAGGAGAGACCAACCAATTTTGTATGGTGGGAAGAAAGGGAAAAAAATCACCAATGACCCTTTAGCACCTTCATTAGAGACTGAGGAACTTTGGAAGATAAACTGGGGATGGAAATGGTGATACTGTTTGTAAGCATTTTGAATCTTAAGAGACTGGTGAAGATGTCCCATAAGCAGGCCACACTAGTGTTAAATGCTGCACGCCGGTTGGAAAAGGTGATGTTCCAAAAGCAAAAACTAGATTTTAAAACTATGAGGTCATGAGGGCATCCAGAACACTATCTTGTGCCAAAATTATAGCACAAGATCACTGAGTATAGTGTCAGATAACAAAGATTACTTTCATTTTTTTTAATTTTTTTTTATTTTAGAAACATAAAGGTACAAAAACATATTGACAAACAGACACCAATTATCATAGAAAATAGTACAATCACAACTAATCTATAGACAAGGTGATATGGTCTCAACAGTGGTTATTGCTTTATCCATTGATATCTTCGAATTGTAGATGTATGGACCCATATACAGACATGCAAATTTAGTCAGACAGTTAATCCTCTCAACAACAGAAAAAGAAAACACAAAAACCAAAAATCCAAAGACAAGAAAGAAAACAGGCATACATCAACAACAGCAACAACATCAACAACAACAACAACAGAAAAAAACACCGCTTGTTGCTGCTTTACATATTGATA